>JAJLZO010000168.1:0-126216 GCA_030572215.1 Limtongozyma cylindracea
CCCCGCTGTACTCGCTCCTGAGTCTTGGCTTGAGCAAGGCGCTGCTCACGGACAAGTTGTTCGAGCGTTTTCTCTCCATGGCGCTCCCGGTCCTGGGCACCACGCCCCAGGCCACCGCGCTGTTGATGCTGCGCGTCGAGATGCAGCGCACGCGGCCGCTGTTGCTGGTGAACACCATGCTGCGCCACGTGATTGCCATGAACCAGCGGCTCCTGCTTCCGTTCGAGCTCATCGACGAGATCATCAAGGTGTTTCTGTGGCTGCTGTGGCTGTACACCGGCGCCGTCATGTTGGTGTACACCTTGGTGGTGCTCAACCCGGTCTGGATTGCCGCCTTGCTCCCGGGGCTTCTTGTGGCGTGTGTGATTGTGCCCAACTACCTTGCCATGCACCCGCCCGAAAACCTCCAGCAGCTGTTCCTGCTCGCCATGCAGAACCCGTTCCCCGCCCTGGGTCCGTCCTTGCGCGCCCTGCCCGAGTTGCCCAAACCGGCCCCGGAAATCAGCCGCGAGTTCATCCTCAACGTGACCGATCTCCAGAACCACATGTTGTTGTACGTGGCCTTGTACGACGTGGTGGCCAAGGTGTGTGGCGGCTGCTTGTACTTTGCTGACGAGAGCGTGACCGATGCCGTGACGTGCGTGCTTGCTGCCACCACCTTGTTCAACTTGTGGATGCTTCCCCTGGTGGTCCGGCACTTTGGCCACGTGCTTGCGCCCGCGGCCCAGCTCTTGTGTGTGGTGGCAGGGTGGCTGTTGGCCGTGGCGTGCCACCCGCACTACCGCGAGCGCGTGCTTGGCTGGTACTACCGTGAAGAGACCCGCTTGTGGATGGTCACCTTGAGTGCCCGGGCCGAGAAGTTGGTCTCTGCCGAGTTCGACATTGGCGAAGACGACTTGTTCGAGCCCCAGGAACAGCGCGAAGTGGAGGTGTTTGAGATGCACCGCTTCAACCAGTCCCTGCACCAGTGGGCAGCCATGGGCTACACCACCGATGTCTACACCACCAACCTGGCTCTGAGAGCCGCCCAGAAAAAGCCCGCGTGCGTGCTGGACTTGGAACTAGTGCAGCCGCCTGTGGGGTGGGAGTTCATCGACAATGGCAAGTGGAAGGTGGACTTGGAGCCCGACGCCTGGGTCGAGGGCCAGCTCTTGGAGTCGGTCACCCACGTGGATGACGACGAAAAGTGGGTCTATGACACAGACCAGACAGGCTACCGGCGCCGGCGGTGGGTCCGCATCTGTCTGCGTGCCATGTTGGACAAGACCAAGGAGAAGAGCGAGGCGTACAGCGGCGAGCTTGTGGAGGAGCAGTTCTACTAGGCGTGTAGACCACTACGAGATATGATATACGGTTTCCCCTCTACGCCGCTGCCAACTCCCTCTCCCACTGCTCGGCACGGGTCTTTTCCAAGTCCGCCAACTCCACCTCGGCGTTGCGCCGAAGCTGGGCCTCCTTCCACCGGGCAATCTGCACCAACCACCGGAGCTGCACTGGCGGCCGGAACGCCTCCGCCACCACAGCCGCCGCCTTATCAAGCACCTCGAGCTGATGCAGCTCCAGATACTCCACCAACAACCACACCACGCGCACCCCCGCCGGCACCTCTCCGCCCCGCTCCCCCCGCTGCTTGTACACCCGTAGCTGTGCCGTGTACACAGCAAGACTCTCGGGTGTCATGCCTGCCTCCACAGCCCGGTCCAACTCTGAGTAGAGCTGGCCAAGGCGCTGGGTGAGCCGTAGAAACTCCGGGTTGCCCACGCTCCGCGTCTCCACCGCCGCAAGCTGCAGCTCGGCAATGGCCACGAGGTGGAGCCCGGCGGCGGTGACAAGGTCGCTGGACAGCGGACTGCCAAGCCCAAGCTGCACGGTGGCAAGCTCGTTGCTGGCGGGGGCCACCTGCACCTGTTCAAAGTGGTGCCGGGCCGTGTCCAACTCCCCCTCTGCCACGCTGGCCATGCCCAAGAGATGGTGCACGGCAGGAGCTAGCTGGCGCATCAAGGCTGCTTCGTGCGGGGTGGTGGTGGTTCCGTACCGCTCCACCAACGGCTGGAGAAGGGTCTGGGCCTGCCCCCACTCGCCGCCGGCCAACGCCGTCCAGCACTGGTACACCACGGCAAGCAGCTTGAGATGAGCAAGCCGGTGGCGCTGGCGGTGGAACTGCTGGAGCAGCGCGCTGCCGCCATCCGCCGCAACCACGGCGTCAAGCAGAGCCACGCACGCTGCGAGCATCCGCGTGGCCCGAGTACGTGCCTTGACGGCCCCGCCGCCCTCCAAGTAGTGGCTCTGCACCAAATGCATCACGCCGGCGTGGATGTACACCAACGCCACGTACTCGCTGGCCGTGAGCCACTGGAGATGGTACACGGCGTGCAGCTGTTCGCGCTGGTTCACGCGTCCCTCCACCACCACCTCCACCACTCCGTCGTTCTGCCAGCAGTCCCACCCCGCCGCTTGCTGCTGCTTGGTAAACTGGTTGAGCTCAAGCACAAGCGCTGTGCACTCGTCAAACCGCAGCATCCGCGTGGCAAGCACCAACCGCGTGAGAAGCAGCATGGCTGTGAGTTGGACCGGGCGGTCTGGCATGGTCTGTTCAAGCGCCCTCTCGGCCTCCCCACACCGACCCTGCACCGTGTGGAGAAGCGCGAGGTGGAGCCGCGCCACGCTTCGGGAAACCGTGTCGGCGTCGGCATCGGCCGCAATTGCCCGCCACCGGGGCACAGCCTGGTGCGGGCTTCCGAGCATGAGCACGGCCCGTGTGATGTGCAACACCCGCGCATAGTCCCTGGCAAGGGGCAACTCCTCGCCTTCGCGCTGCAACAGATCCAACTCGCTCGTTAAAAAGCTGAGGGCTGCCTTGGGGTGTGACGGGTGCAACACCCGCGTGGCCACCACCACGGCAGCTGTCCGCACCGCCACTGCCCGGGCACGGGTCGCCAACACAAGAGCCCGGTTCACGTGGTCCTCCGCTTTGTCGAGACTGGTGGTTTCCTCAAAGTAGATGCTGGCAAGCCGAAGGTGGGCCCGTGCCCGCGTGGCCGGTGCCAACGCCGCGTCGAACCGCAGCACTGCCGTCTCGAGGGCCTGGATGGCCCCGGCCACCAACCGGCTGTATGCTCGCGCGGCACCAGGCTCGCTCACGGCGGCCTGCACCCGCGCGTGTGCCAACGCCACAAACCGGTCTGCGGTCCAGAGAAGGTTGGCGGCGCGGAACTGGCGGAGCAGTGCGGGCGAGGCTAGCGCCTCCTCAAAGGAAGCCTTGGTGGTGGTCGGGAGCGTCAAGGGTGCCAGCGGAGAGGGGCTCGCCACCCCGCGCGCCTCTGTGTCCAGGCTCGCCACCCCATGCGCCTCTTCGTCCAGACTCGGTGCCATGCGTGCCTCATCGCACGCGGCGCACCCGCAGCTCATCGCACGCGGTGCCGACGCGGCTCTTTGCCATGCCGATCCGACTCGTCACCTTCAACGTGAACGGCGTGCGGTCGGTGGTGGGCTACCACCCGTGGCGCGGAGCCAAGGGACTGGTGTATGCCAGCATGTTTGGCCACTTGGGCGGCGACGTGGTGCTGTTGCAGGAGCTCAAGGTGCAGCCGGGCGACGTGACCCACCAGATGGCAGACGTGCCGGGGTACCGGGCGTTTGTGCTGGTGCCCACCAGCAAGAAGGGATACAGCGGGGTGGGAGTGTGGGTGAGGGTGGCCACCGAGAGCGACAGTGCTGAGCGCCGCCGCATGCTCACCGTCACCAAGGCCGAGGAGGGCGTGACCGGCGTGCTCACCACCAGGCGCACGGGCTCCACCCGGTACCGAGACTTGCCTCCGCAAGAGGCAATTGGGGGGTATCCCTCGGTCCACCAGGACCACCACGAGGCGCTTGATGCCCAGGGCCGGTGTGTGTGCGTGGAGTTGGACGGCCGCGTGGTGGTGCTTTCGGTGTATTGTCCCGCCAACTCCATGGGAACCGAGGAGGGTGAGGAGTTTCGCCAGCGGTTTCTCGAGTGCCTTGTGGAGCGGTGCCGGTTGCTCGTTGCGGCTGGCAAGGAGGTGGTGGTGATGGGCGACATCAACGTAGCGCTCGACTTGATCGACTCGGCCGAGTGGACAGACGTGTACCACAAACAGGGGCTTGTGAGCGGCGTGCGTGTGGACCGCAAGTGCAGCGTGGCCACGGCACGCGGCTGCGGCGAGGTGTTTGAGGAACGCAACGCCGCGGCGGTGGAGGAGTTTCGGATGCTGAGCCGGCCGCGGATGGTGTGGAACCAGGAGATGGGCGAGAGGGGCACGGCGGCGTTGCTTGTGGACGCGGTCCGGGAGCTACAGGGCCGGCGTTTGCACATGTACACATGCTGGAACACCCTCACCAACGCCCGTCCGGGCAACTACGGCGCCCGAATCGACCATGTGTTTGTGCTGCAGCGTGTGCGCGCGACTGGTGCAGACATCCAGCAGGACGTGATGGGGTCGGACCATTGTCCCGTGTGGGCAGACGTGGAGTGGGAGCCCGCAGGCTGCCAGGCCTTGCCGCGGTCCCAGGACAAGACCGACAGAGCATTGGCGCCCGCCAACACGCTTCTGTTCGAGGCCACGCGCTTCTACCGGCTCGGCAGCTCCATCCACCAGATGTTTGCCGGGGCGTCGCGCCCAGCAGCCCGGACCCTGCTGCCGCCCCGGACCCTGCTGCCGCCCCGGAACCCACCCGCCGCAGCCGCAGCTGCCACCAAGGTGGCCAAACCCACCCGCAAACCGCGCGCCGTGGAACCGCCCGGCGCAACTCTCGACCTCTTCTTTAAACGTGCATAACCATCACATGAACACCCCGTCGCCAACACCCTCGACCCCTCCACCACTGGCGTCGCCCTACGACCTGCCGACGTTCGGCAACACACTAGCGCTCCGGGTGGACTCCACCATGGGCGCAATGCTGCTCAGCCCCAACTCGCGCGACGCAGTGCTTGCGGGCCGGCGCGGGCTCCAGGTGGTGGACCTCGACGACCCGTTCCTGCCGCCGCGCTGGATCCACCACGTCACGCTGTGGGAGGTGGCCGACGTGCAGTGGCTGCCCCACCTCCAGCGCCTGACGTGGGTTGTGCTGACGCTGAACCAGAAGGCCATGGTGTGGAATCTTGCGCGGCCGCTGGGCGCCGCCTTGGAGCACGTTCTCCACCGCCACGTGCGGGCCATCACCGACATCAACTTCCACCCCACCGACCCCGACATGCTAGCCACCTGCTCTGTGGACACCTTCCTGTTTGCCTGGGACTTGCGCACGCCCCGCCGCCCGGTGTTGCTGTTTCCCGACTGGCACGCCGCCGCGCTGCAGGTCAAGTGGAGCTACACCGACCCCACCAAACTCGTGGCGGCCCACGACCTGACCATCTACGTGTGGGACACACGGCGGGGTGCGGTGCCCGTCCACCGCATCGAGGCCCACGCCGCGGTGATCAACGGCTTGGACATGGGCCGCACCAACAACCACATCATCCTGTGTCTGAACGACATGAGCGTGAAGGTGTGGGACCCGGACTCGCTGGCCGAGCCGCTTGCCACCATTCTCACCGACTTCCCCGTGAACCGTGCCCGCCACCTTCCGTTTGGCCACGCCTCTTTCGGCGTGCTGCCGCTCCGCGGCGGCAACAACCTGGTGTACATTGTCAACTACGACGGGCTCACCAGCGAGCCCACCCGCATGCACCCGCTGTACGTGTTCAAGGGCCACCTGGCACCGGTCCGCGAGTTCTTGTGGCGCCGCCGCTGCTCTGGCGACTACCCGCAGGTGGACGACCGCGAGTTCCAGCTCGTGACGTGGCTGCACGACCACGACCTCCGCTTGTGGAAGACCAACGACGACTTGTACGAAAAGGCCGGCTTGGTGCGGTCGCGGCTGTTGCTCCGGTTGTTTGACCACCAGAAACACCACGTCACGCCGCTCCCGCCCCACTTGCGGCACCCGCCGCGCAGTGCCCTGTCCGCGGCGTTCGATTTCGGTGGCTACTTTACCTGTCGCCGCGAACCCATCGACTGGACCCACACCTCCCGCATCGTGCGCCAGTACAAGCACGGCTTGGTGGTGTCCCACTCACAGCAACACACAGACCGCCGCGAGCTCGACTGGATTGCCGGCGTGCGCATGGGCTCGGCCAGCCACTCCATCTGGCACGAGCACCAGGCCGGCAATCTCGGCGAGGAGGTGTCCATGGTGGGCCACAAGTTCCCGCGAGTGCACTTCGAACGCATCAGCGTCAGCACCGGCATTGTTGTGGTGTCCTTGTACGGAGCCTGGGGGTTGGGCCAGTCGCTGGGCGGCACGCCACACGAGTCGCCTGCCGTGGGGCCCACCGACCTGGACACCACCCGCATGGACGACCTTGTGTTTATCCGGGCCGAGATGCGCTTCCCCAAGGAGTACCCTCGCCGCCCGCCGCGGTTCGAAATCGAGGAGAGCCACCAGGTGACGGCGCAGATCCGCACCAACTTGTACGCAGCGCTCCGGCTGCTAGCAGACAAGTATGCCCAGCAGGACCGGTTTTGTCTCGAGATGTGCCTCCGGGTGCTCCTCGGAGAGAAGGTGGACCCGGACCACGAGTTGCAAACGGAAACGGACGTGGCGGTGCTCAATCCGTTCGAGGTGGGTCCGTTTGGCAGCAGCCACCTGTCGCTCAATCTGCTTGTTTTGGACGACGTGCCTGCGCTCGACTCCACCGACGACGAGGCCGGGTTCATGCCGGCGGTGCACGGAGACACGCCGGCCAGCGACCCCACTGCGTCCGACTCCACTCCGGTGCCCAAGGGCTGCGCAGCCGTGTGGACCCACGACAACCGCTTGGTGTGCTTCTTTGTGGCTGCTCGGCACAACCCTCCGGAGATCAAGTTTGGCAGCCAGGGATTCGGTCTCACCAAAAAGTCGCGGTTCCGCCAGCGCAAGGCTCTGGCGTCCGGCTCCACCTCGGAAAGCAGCGACGACGAAGCGAGCGGTCTGAGCGACCTGAGCGACTCCTTCACGGCCGACTGGATCGACATTGTCCGGCGCGACATCCCCGCGCGCCGTGCCCTCCAGGGCCTGTTCCGCCACGCCGCGCTTGGACTCAAGCACCGCGAAACAATGGATCGCGGGCGCAAGCTGCTGGTGCCCACAGAGCGGTCGGGGCTCACGGGCGGCACGTCGGCCGGGGCCAACGTCATTCGCATCATCAATCTCCTGGAGCTCATTCCCGACAAGGTGGAGCTTGCGCGAGAGTACCGCATCAGCGGCGACCACCCCCGCGCCTTGGCGGAACACAATGCCCTGGTGGCCCAGCGGTTGGGGTACTCGGAGCTAGCCGAGTGCTGGAGAGTGGTGAAGGCCTTGCTCAGCACCGCACCCCACGACCTCGATGCGGTGGCGGGTGGCAAGGTGGGCCCCGGCGAGGTGGACGAGGCAGTGGAGTTGGTGGACTCGGCCGTGCTGACCAGTGGCCGGTTCTACTGGGGCCACAGCCCTGTCGGTGCGCTGTTCCTTGTCCGGCGCATTTTCACCCACTACGAGCGCCTTGGCAACGTGCAGATGTTGGCCATGCTTGCGTGTGTGCTCTTTGAGGCCGACCGACACTCCACGGCCTTCCGGGCCCCTGGGAACGACATGCCACTCCCATCGCCGTACATCGACATGCCGCTGCGGTTCCGGCTGGTGGCGTCCCACCGCTCGCTTCCGGCACTGCGGACCAGCGACTTGGTGCCCTCGCGCCGTCCCACCCAGACATCTGTTCTGCTGTCGGGCTCCTTCCGGTCGCTGCTGCCCGACCGCGTGGCCCACCGCAGCACCTTTGCCAGCACCAACAGCGAGTTCCACCTGTTTTTCATGACCCCCATGCAAACCATTGCCGAGTCGGTGCCCATGTACCTGCTCCGCAACAGCAGCATGTCGCTGGTGACCACCATGCTCCCGCAAACCCCGCGGATGCGCACCCACGTTCCCCAGGCCACCGTGACCATGCTCGACAACACGTCAGACCTCAAGGAGGGTGCCCGGGTGGTGCCGTTGCTTCTGCTCCAGTCCCAGCCCCGGCTTGCTCAGTACCGCAAGACCTACGCCGCACGGCTCTATGCCTGGGGCATGCCCACCAAGCGGATCGAGGTGCTCAAGTTCAACCACGACCCTACTGCCGACTGGCAAGTGCCGGAGCCCCCCAAGACAGGTCTCCAGTTCCTGTACGGCGTGGGGGTGGTGGAGGACCCCAGCGGCCGCACCCCGCGCACCTGCACCTACTGCGGCTTGCTTGTGAAGAACCGGGTGTTTGTGTGTGCCGTGTGCACCCACGTGATGCACGCGGCGTGTGCCAACGGCTGGTGGAGCCGCGAGCTGGAGTGCCCCAGTGGGTGCGGCTGCGTGTGCACGTCCTAGTGTGGATAGGCGGTGGCGGTTGCTGGGAGCAGGGCTGTCGTAGTGTGTCCGTGGCCTACGGCACTATGCATCCAAACAGGCATACTCCACCTCGGTGTCCTTCAAGGCTTGGGAAACAATCCCGTCGATCTGGCCCGGCAGGAGCGCACTCTCGCCCACCTCGCCTGCCACCTCGTTCACAATCGCCTCTGCCAACCGCCGAGACGTGTCGCCCAGCCGCCGCAGGGCCTGGACAAAAAAGTCCACGTCCACCTGCAACTGCGCCAACACGTTGGGGTTGCCGGCATGGCCCGTGACGTACACCATGCGCACGTAGTCAAGCCACTCCTTGAGAACAAACTCCTGGAGCAGGAGCGCAATCCGCCGCCACTGCGACCGCAGAAGCCGCGTGCACTCGGCCGCCACCTCCACAAACCGTGCAAGGATGCGGTACACATACTCGCCCACTCCGCGCGGCACGGCATCCACCGCCACAAGCATCACCTTGTGGTCAAACACCTTGCGCGTCAGCAGCTTCTCGGTTGCCATGAACAGCTCAAACAACATCTTCTCAAACTTGTCCAAAAGCACCACCGCCTTGAGCTGCTCGCCCTGGAGCTTGGTGTCAAACAAGGCGTCGTACCGCTTCACAATCCGCGGAAGCACCACCTCCCGCAACTGGCCCAACAGACTGATCACCTCCAACTTGTACGCCTCGTGCTGGAGCAGCACCACGTTGGTCGCCTTGCGCTGGCGTTCCGTCTCCACCACCGTCACCATCATGGCCTCGAGCAACACCACGAGCGCGGTCTGGAAACGACTGGTGCACGCCGCCTCAAACCGCTTGCTGGGAGCGCCAATCACCCGCACCTCGTAGAAGGCCACCTCCAGCCACTCCCCGAGCCGCCGCAACCCCGTGGTGACAAACTCCATGTAGGTGGCAGCCGTTTCCGGGATCTGCTCGGTCGGGAGGCCGTGGTCGCGCTCGGTGGTTTTCTCCAAGCGGTGGAAGTTCAGGAGATCGGCAACCCACTGGGCGCACATGGCCTCCTGGAACTTGAAGTTGATGGCGGTGGCAGCCTTGCGAAGCCTCTCCACGCTTGCCGTCGTCACGTTGAAGGCACCAAGGCGGGAAAGCGTGTCGCCCACCGCCGTCAGCATGTGCAGAAGAAACACCACTGTGGAGACAGAGTTGGCGCTGGGCGGCACGAACGGATATGCCTTCCCCCCGACGCCCATCAACTCCTCGAGCCGCCCCACAAACTGGTCAATCACCAGCTCGCAGCGGGTGGTGAGCTGCTGCAACACAGCTGCAGGCACCAGCATGGCCTGCACGCTGCGCTGGGCCTCGACCGTGGAGCCAAAGATGTGGGTCGCAGTGGGGTCTTCCGAGGAGACACGCCGCAAAAACTGGAGACAGAACACCATCTGGTTGAGGATCGGAAGAACGCGCTGGTTGGCCGCCGCATCCCACTCAAGCATGGTCCGCCACAGCGCCACCACAGCAGGCGTGTCCAGCGCCTCCTCCTCCTGCCACACAAGCACCCGCCATGCCTTGGTGGCCATGTGCTGCGTGTGGCCGGCAAGCCGCAGGACAATGTACTCCAAGTCAGGCGCGTCCAGCGAACGAAGCCGTGCCGTCGCCATCTTGGCCGTGAGCCGGTCAAACAGCAGCGCAATCTGCTCTTCCGCAGCAGTGGCAAACCGCTCGGCAAGCGCCACCACCGGGCTGGACTCCATGCCGAGTTCTGTGGCCTGCTGGAGCGGTTCCATGAACAGCACAAACTGCGCCACGCGGGCCGGGCTCTTGTCGAGCTCGTTGGTGACGGCACCGCGCTCGGCATCCTCCGCAAGCACCCCCTCGCGCCCGGTGTACGGGAGCTGCTCCACAAACCGCGTGAGACTGGTTTCAAGCGTGGACCGGTACTGCTGGAGCCCGCGGTCCACCTCGCCACAGCACTGCTCCACAAGCAGCTGGACCGGGGTGTTCTGTGCCGCCTCGGTGGCCGCGGGGCCCACCTTGTGGTAGGTTTTGATGTGCTGCATCACCTCCTGGTGGCGGCCACTGGCCACGCTGGTGCCGATCTTCAGCGGAAGATCAAACAAGACCGTGTGCTGCTCCACAAACTCGATTGCCTGCTGCAAGGCACCCTGCTCGCGCTTCTTGTCCGTGAGCGGCTTCACCACCAGCAGCGCGGCAAACGTCAACTTCTTCACGCCCTCCTCGATCAGCACGAGGTTGAAGTCGGCCGTCGGCTCCGGCAGGCGCGTGGCGCCGCGGGCGTACTTGTTGGTCACCTTTTGTTCGCGCGTCACGGGCTGGGCGTCTGGATCCACGTGGAACCGATCCAACACGCGGTCGATCCCGTTCTTCAGCCGCACAAACTGGAGGTACTTCAGGTCAATGAGCTGCTGGAGCGCCTGCGACTGCAGCTCGATCTGGTGCGAGAGAAACCCCATCTGCTGCTGCAACTGCTCCACCGTGTCCTTCCCGTGGAGCTTGCGCAAGAAGCGCGCCGCCTTGAACTCCTTCAGCAGCGGGTACAAGTACGCCTTGTCCGCCGCCCCCGCCGCCCGGAGCTTGGGCACAAGCGGTTCGCCGGTGAGCGGGTCCGTGTCGTCGGTCTGCGAGTACGGAGTGTGCTCGGGCAGCGTGGTGTCCTCGCCAAGAAGCTCCACAAGAAGGTTGTAGCTGTCGGCAGCCGCCTGCTGCGACGGCTTGGTGCTGGCCGGACTGAACGGGTCGTAGATCTCCAGCAGATAGTCAAACTCCGGGTACGCCACGCAGTCGTGTTCGCCGGTGGGATTGAGCGAGCGGAGCGCATACACCCCGAGAAGCTCCTCGTCCGAGGGCGGTGCTAGCATCAGCATGACGTGTGTTGTGTGTATTAAATCGCATCCCACGCGATTTTGCGTTGGCGCCGCGCTGTGGCTGTGGTCTACCGCCGCTTGCCGCGGCCCGGGGCCTTGGGCCGCGCGAACTCCTGGTTGAAGATGGGTGCGTGCTGGAGCATGTCCGGCACCACCACAAACCGCACCTTGCTGCCCCGCACAAACACCTGCTCGAGGTGCGACACATCGCCGCTGCGCGCCGTAGCCGTCACGTCGGCCAACTGCACGTTCATGTTGTCCTCGCTCTCCACCAAGCGGCCGCGGTAGCTCTCGCCCGTGGTGAGCTCGAGCGTCACCACGTGGCCCTGGGCCTCGTTGAGAAGCTTCACGGGAATCCCAGACATGAAGAACTGCAGCCGCGATGCCTGCAAACGCACGTGGCTGAGGACGCTACACGGCTGGAGATGCGGCGCGCGCGAGACAGGCGTGCCGCTCGCGGAGGCTGTAGCTGGCCACCGTGCAGGCAAACTCTTGACACTCGCCGCAGGCGCAGTCCGGGGTGGCGGGCGACCGCCGCCACTGCTGGTCGGCATACGCCTGCCGCGCGCCCGCCACGTCCCGCTCCAAGTCGTGCACCATCTCGTCGTAGAACAGCGGTCCGAGCAGGCGGTGGTCCACCCAGTGGTACTCGGCGTGCAGCGCCCGGACCAGTCCTCCAAACACCCACTCGGGCTCGCGGCCGCCGTTGGCAAACGTGGCGTTGAGCGGGGTGTAGAACAGCACCACGTCCGCAATGGCAAACGTGGCTGCGTCCACCGAGTAGTAGCACCAGCCCGGGTTGGCGCCGCTGCGTGGCAGCACCAGCGGTGCAAGCTGGGCCACGTGCTGGGGCTCGCCGTTGGAGTCGTAGAGCACGCGGAACCCCGCGTGTCCGCCATGGCCAAACAACAGGGCCCGCAACACCGTTGGGGCAAACCGGGCTGTGATCTGACGCAACATCTCGGCTGCCACGGGCATGGCATGTTCGTCGGTGGGGGGCACGCTTGCCACTATCCACGCTGCGTCGCCCGCCTCCTCGCACTCAAGCAACACCCGCACGAGATACCGCAACTGTGTGTACAGCTCCACGTTGCCCGTGTCCACAAACAGGTAGAGGTTGTCGGGCGTCCATGCGTTCAGGTTGAGGTACACGATCCGCCATCCCTTGCGCGGCAGCTGGGTGTAGGCCATGTGCTGTGATCGCACCGCTGCAGCGTCGTCAAGGACGCGCCACCCGTAGTCGCGCATCCGGTCCTGGAGAAGCCCGACGCTGTCGTCGTGGATCCGGTGGCGGCCGCTGGAGACAGGCGCCATGTAGCCCCGTGGGTGGAGGTCGAACGGGCCCGGTGCCATTCCCAAGGGCACGTCGGGAAGGTGGAAGTGGAGAGTGTCGATGGCAGCGGCAAGGCTGTGCTGGTGGAGCTGTGAGGGCAGCATGTCACCGCGACAGTCGGTGCGAGGGCCTGCTCCGTCCACCAACCCACCGGTGACAATGCCGTGGGCAAAGTGGAGGTACTTGCGGTGGTAGCGTCCCACGGCCCGCAACGAGCTGTTGAGCAACAACATGGGCGTGTCGCAGTGGTAGGCACCAAACTCGTGGGCTGGCAGCCACACGGGCGAGGCGTCGAGCACCTTGGCAATGTCCATGGCCTGGCCCCGTTCAAACCGCTGTCGGTAGTAGCTGTGGTAAAACAGCCATTCCGGGGCAAGCTTTCCCCGGACCACCCCCTGGGGGAGGTTGTCCAAGCAGGCATTGTCCAAGGGAGGAGGGCGGTGGTTGTGGCTGCTGGCCATGCAACACACTGGCTGGGAGCAGTTGCTTTCGGCCGCCAACTGGTAGTCTGGCTGGAGACCAAGGTCGCTGAGGTGGAGCACGTTGAACCGGGAGTGCTGGAGCTCGGGGGTGTTGCCCACGCCCTTGTCGCGGTCCATGAGCTGTTTGAACGTGCCTCGTTTGTGGTGCTTTCCCCTCCACCAAGCACTCACGTCCACGTCCGGCAAGTCGGGTTCCTGGACACAGCCGTCGCCATGGAAGGCACAGTAGTAGCTGCCGTCGAGCCCCTCAACGTCCATGAGTTGGAGCATCCGCACCCAGTCGGGTCCACGGGTGCTGAAGTCGTCGGCACACCCCGGCGCGTCGGGCATGGGTCCGCCGCCATACTGGTCGTGGCAGTCGGCACGGCTGCCGCCCTGTTCGACACACCAGTGCTCGAACACCACCAGCGCAAGGTCTGGCCGGGCCAAGGCAAGCGACTTGCCGACCCGGAGCCGGTCGCGGCACTGGTCGCACGGGTCGCCGCTGCCGGCGTCTATGGCGTGCAACCGTGCCACGCTCTGCTCGACAACGGTGCGGTCCAGCGGAGGCGTGGCCACGTGGAAGGGCCACGGCAGTGCTGCCTGGACCCCCGGCACCGCGCAGACACCCAGCACAAGCGCAAGCACTACGAGCGGGCGCATGTTCTACAAGGGCGGATGGGACTGGCGGGTGGAGTCGCTGCACCAGCGTGCATCTGCACCCCAGGCATCTCGTTTACTCGTATGGCCAACAAGCAGGTGGCGGTGATCACGGGCACCAACTCCAACCTCGGGGTGAACACGGCCTTCCGGTTGCTCGAAACGCTCCCGCCGCTGGTGCACCTCACGCTTGTGGTGACGCTGCGGACATTGCCGCGGGCCCGCGAGGTGATCGAGCTCATCCAGAAACACGCGCTGCTGCTCCACCGCACCGGTGTGCTCGAGTTTGACTACTTGTTGGTGGACTTTGCGCAGATGGTGCTGGTGCTCACGGCGGCGTGGGAGTTGCAGCGCAAGTTTGCCCGCATCGACTACTTCTTTGCCAACGCCGCGCAGGGTGTGTACGACGGGATCGACTGGTGGGCAGCCACCAAGCGGATCTGTGCTCTGCCGGTGGACGGCGCCACGAACCCGCACTACAAGGTGCAGCGCGTGGGCGTGCGGCTGAAGGACGGCTTGGGGTTGGTGTTCCAGGCCAACGTGTTTGGGCCGGTGTATCTTCTCCACCGGATCATGCCGTTGTTGGAGGCTGCACACGGCCGCGTCATCTGGATTCTGAGCATCATGCTGCAGCCCGAGTACTTGGACTTGGGTGACATCCAGGGCTTGCGCAGCGACGCGCTGTACGAGCTGCTGAAGCGCGTGGTGGACGTGTTGCACTTGGGCACGTACGAGCGGTTGGCGCGCCGCGGCGTGACGCAGTACATCACGCACCCGGGCATCTTCACGCTGTTCCTGTTCTTCCAGTTCTTGAACGTGTTCACCTATTATGGTATGATGTTGATGTTCTACGCCGTGCGGTGGATGGGGTCGCCGTGGCACTGTATCAGTGGGTACACGGCTGCGAACGCGCCCATCTATGCGGTGTTTGCGGATCCCAAGACGGACTTGCAGAAGGTCAAGTACGGCAGTGCCGTGACGCGGGGCGGGCGCGAGTATGTCCGGCGGAGCGAGGTGGAGGCGGCGGGGGTGGAGGAGGTGGTGGCGTATGTGGATGGGTTGGTGGCTGAGTGGGACGATCGGTTGAAGGACCAGATCACGAACAGCCGGGAGTAGTTACTCGACGCGGGTGCGCTTGGCGGGGGGTGCGGGGGAGGTAGGGGGCTCTGGTGCTGTTGCGGTCGGCTCTGGCGCTGTTGCGGTCGGCTCTGGCGCTGTTGTGGTCTCCTCTGGCGCTGTTGTGGTCTCCTCTGCCGCCGCAATCGGCTCACTGGTCACCTCCGCTGCCGCGTCTGCCTTGGCCTCCGCCATCCACGCCCCCAACTCCACATCACCCCCCTCGCTTGCCAACACCCGCTTCAACACCGGCGCCCACACCCGCTCGTCCTCAAAGTCCAGCAAAGCAAACACATTCTTCCCCAACTCCCACTCGGCCTGCTTCTGCCGCACCAACCGCACCATGTACGCACTCGTGCGGAGCGCCTTGCCCACGTCGCTCACAAGCGACCGGATATACGTCCCGCTGCTCACCTTTGCCGTAAAGTGCACCATGGGCGGAACATAGCCCTCCTTCTTCTCGCTGCCGTCCGCCGGAAACGGCAGTCCCACGTGCAGAGCCGCTTCCTGGTCGTCACACGCGTCAAGGTACTGCTGCGAAAAGAACAACTTGTCGTCCATAAGCGTGGGGTTGCTCGCCAACTTGGCCGCAAGCGTGGTGCCGTCTTCCTCCACGGCCGACTGCACAAGACGGTACTCATGGTCGGTGCTCAACAAGTCGCTCTCGTCGACCGTCAACCACTCCACCTTGCAGCTTCTCGGCTCAATCAGCTTCGGAAGCGGAAGCCCCTCACGGGCATACTCGTACAAGGGCTTGCCGTTCATCTTCAAGGCCGAAAAGATGGGCGGCGTCTGCTTCAAGTCTCCCACAAACTTGGCACAGGCCTGCACCACCAGGTCCTTGGTGACATGGTCACACGCGTTGTACAGCACCACCTCGCCCTCGCAATCGCCCGTGGTGGTGCTCGCACCCAACACCAACTCGGTCTCGTACACCTTGACGCTCCCCGTCAAGTAGTTCTGCAACTTCTTGGTGCCCTGGCCAATGCCAATCACCAACACGCCCTGGGCCAACGGATCAAGCGTGCCCCCGTGGCCCAGCTTCACCTTGAGGTTTTTCAACTGCAGGCGTGCCTTCTTGGAGTAGTTGCCAGGACCCTGGTTGTTGAAGCGCTGGTTGGCAATGATGGTGGCCCGCATCTCCTCCAAGTCCGGCTGGAACACCTTCAGCCGCGAAAAGATGCCTATGAGCTGGGCCACCACCGCATACAGCGTCACCCCGCTCGGCTTGTCCACCGCAAAGACTCCGTTCATGAAAAAGTAGTCACTGTTGGATTTCTACATACACATCGCCTAGCCCGGAGGCAACAGAGACACGTCCACCACCTCGCCAGCCTTCTTGCTCTCCTTGAGCTGCAACAGCAAGGGCGTGCGCGGGAGCGCCATCAAGCCGGAACGGGCAAGCTCCAAAATGCCAAACGGCTCGGCCAAGTGGATAAAGGCCGAGATGCGCAGCGGCTTGGCCGCCAACTCGATGATGCAGTTGCGGTCGCTCACGTCCACCACCCGCGCCCCAAACTCGCGCGCAAGGGTGCTGAGAGCCTGGAGGTGCTGGTGCTTCTGGCGCAACGCCGCCAGCGGCGCGAGGTTGCTGGGGTGGAACTCCAGTTCCGTCACCAGCAACGTCAGGTTCAGCACGTTGTTGTGGTGGTCCAACAACTGCTGGAAGTACTCGGGGCCGAGAAGCAGCACGCGCGCAAGCAACAACTCGCGCTTGATGATCTCCGTGTTGGAGTAGTCCAACACGGCGTACACCGGCACGAGGTCCTCGATCTGGCGCCGTGCCTGCTCAATCACCGCGTCCTGGCCCTCGAGCACCACCGTCATCCGCAGGAGGTCGGCCACCTCTGTGTTGCACACCACGAGCGAGTCGATGTTGAAGCCCCGGGCCGCAAGCGTGCCCGACACCAACAGCAACACACCGGGCTCGTTCTGCACAAGGCAGTTGAGCACGTGCTGCTTGCGCGGCGCCGTCAGCGGGATGGGTGTCTCGTACAAGATCAGCAGCACCGCGGCGTTCGTCAGCCACGTGGGTGTCTCCACCGTCGGGAGCGGCGGCCGCTTCACGTTCCGGTGGATCAGCTTGTAGGCAAGCGCCAGCGTCAGCGACAGTGCCAGGTTGAACCGGGCGCCCGTGGGCACCCGCTTGACAAGAGAGGAGAGCATGGGAGAAGCGTGGAGACGTGGAAATGTGGGGTGGAAAAATGATAGCTGAGTCATAGGGTAAGGCGCACAGAGCGGTATCGGGCCGCCAGCAGCGGTTGTGACAGCTTCCTGGGGTTGGCCGCTCCACACGCCGGCGAGTTCCACGCGCCGGTGCTACTCCATCCAGGAAAAGTGGCTGCTGGCTGAGCGGAGGGTTGCTGCCGCCCCCGTAGGAACCGCCACTGTGGCCATGGCCTGTGCGTTGAGCGAGAGCTCGCGCTCCACCTGGCCCTGTGCCTGGAGCTGCCGCGACACCAGCTCCTTGCGGCCGTACAAGATCTGCGCCGTTGCCCCCACCGCCACCGTGTCCTGCGGCTGGTCGGGTGCGTACGGAGCCCCGCGGAGAGGCGCTGTCCACAGCATCAAGGTGATGTGCACGTGGATTACGTGGCTGTACTATACCGTGTATATTGTGCATGCTAGTCATTTGGGGGGCTTGAGTAGAAGACAGGGTAGAACACTGCGGGCGGCGCCGCACCGCCCGGCGGAAGCATCGGCGGCACCGGGAAGTAGGCCACCGGGGGACCGGGGTAGAAGGCCATAGGCGGAGTCCGGAAGGGATAGTCGCCCGGCGCCGCCTTGGCAAGGTACACGGGACACTCGGTGCGGAGGTGGCCGGTCTGGTGGCACACGTAGCACTGGCGGTTGGCACCGCCCCGTGTTTCGGGACACTCCAGCAGCCGGTGGCCCAGCTGCTTGCAGTTGTAGCAGAGCCGCGTGGTGGCCGTGCACTGGTCTGCGTAGTGGCCAAGGTTGCCGCACTTGAAACAGGTGCGGCGGAACGTGGCCAGCACCGGCTCGTAGAGTGGCGGAGGAAGCGAGGCCAGACTCGACCCAGAGGTGGGAGCAGGTGTGGAAGCGGCGGCGGGGGCTGGCATCGGGGCAGACAGCGGGACGGGAGCCTGTGTCGAAACAGTTGCAGGACCGGTTGCGGGAACCCTTTTGTTCAGCCGCAGCCCCTCAGCCAGACCCTTAATCCCGGTCCGGCGCTTGCCCCTCCGCCCCTCGCGTCCAGTTGTCTGCCCCTTGTGCCGCTCGTATTTCGAGGCTTGTTCCACCATGGCCAATACGTCCGTGTGTTGTCAACAGAACCGAACCGCTAGAACCACCCTAGTGCAGCCGTGGGTGTTGCCGGAAGAACCACTGACGAGTAGCTCACAACCCCGCCCGCACAAACACATCCGTAATATCGCCACCGCAGCCTTGTCTCCGGCAGCGGGGCCGCAACAGGGCGCACGGGGCTGTAGAGTCTGCGCGCTAGTGATCCCCGCCGCAGTCGTTGGCCACTGCGCACGCCCTACATGCACACCCACGCCAGCCCGGCTGGCGCATGCACGTTCTTCTAAGCTTCTATGGGTCTGCCGCGGCCCGGACCGACCCCGCGGCCCATCCCCACAGCCATCTGCGTCGCACAATGACCTGCTGGCAGTTACGAAACCCCGCAGCCGCGATCCGCTAGCCGTGTGACTCGGAGATATGTCCTTGACAGCAGGGGTAACTAGTACCGACAGTTGCTGCACAGCGACCTATAGCCGCAGGCAGCCGTGACGTCAGCCCGCGTGTCGCCACCACCGGCGGTCTGTGCGGACACAAACCGCTAGCCGGAGCCGGGCCAGAGCCGCCTCGTGCCCCGCCAGCAGCGTGGCTGGGCGCCCCGCACCCCGCACGGGGTCCGCGCTCGAAGCGGCACATGCACCTCAACCACGCATGCACCTCCAGCGTACGCGACTCCACGTATGCAGCTCCCGCGCAACACCAGCGATCCACACCGCCACCTGCACAGCGGCCGCGGCCCACACCCAAGACACCCTGCCCCCCTCACCCCGCGCAACCCCGGCAACACACGAGACGCACGCCCGTGACCCGTGCTGGTTTTAGCGTTCCCATTGCGGCTAGCATGGCTCGTAAAGCTGCCGTTGTGCGCTGCCGCCACCACACCTAGATTCTGCCGCCGCGCCTGGCCCCAACCGCCACGTGGCAATGCCGGAGCTCGCCACAAAAAACACCTCGTCTTCCTCCGCCGGGCACTGTCTGATAGCCTCGGCTGCGGGGCTTATCGGTTGCAGCCTCCGGCAGCTTTCGCCTGCAGGCCAACCTCCGCGGACACAGCCAATCTCCGCACCGTACGCAGTCCACACCAACATACCGCTGCCAGCTCTCCCCACTGGACGTGGGTTCCCGGGACAGTGCGTCCTTTCGTCTACTCCAACCACCTCCGTGTTTCTCGACCAGATCCACGCCGTGCGTGCGCCGGCTAACGCACGCTAATGCGCGCTAACGCACGAGACACAGAACGCCAGTACCGACCGCCGGCTCGCGCGCACCTCCGCACCAGACGTGGCAGCCCCAACCCCATATCACGTGTCATTCACCTACAACAGCACCGCGAACCGGTCCGGAAACAAGGCAGGCGCCACCAAACTCCACTCGAACAACACGTAGCACACCCACGTGCTCACGATCTTGACCCACGCGCTGAAGTAGGTGCGCCCCACCGGCACAAAGTCACCCAAGTCGTCCGCCTGCACGTTCACCGTGAGCAACAGCGCCGTGTACTGCGTCGCGAGAAAGAAAATGAGGTGGAACAAGGCGTAGTTGTACTTGGTGGCCTTGCGCTCCTCGTCGTCCAGGTGTTCGTTGCTCGTGCTGCTGCGCACGTGCACACCGCCGTCGTCGTCCAAGTCGTCCACCAACTCGGCCTGGTGGAGAGCCAGCTCCGGAAGCGAGCCCTCGTCCACCGCCTGGCGGATTGCCGCCAACCGCATCTCGCGGCGCTGCAGCGGCTGCTCCGTCACCGGACCCAGCGCCGGCACGCCGTGGTCCAGCAACGTGTCGTAGTCGCCAAACGCACTGTTTGCGGCTGCCCGCGTCGTGGTGTACGCAATCGCCACAAACGTAAAGAAGGCGCCGAGAACAATGCTGGCGGTACGCGTGCCCCTGGAGCGCACAAGGGGGTTGCACATCTTGTCGTCGGGCTCCAGCGCCACTGCCAGCATTGTGAGATAGCTGCCGTAGATACACACCATGGCGGCCTGGGCAAGTCCGGCGCGCGGGTTGTACTCCTGCACCGCGGGGTGGATCAGCAGCACCGCCACCACAATCGCCATGGCGAGGTTGATGGAGATGGCGGCCTGGTTCATGTGACAGCCCGGTGCCGCAAAGTAGGCATACATGATGCCTGTGAGCACCACGGTGCCGACAAACATGAGCAAGGTGCCGCCCACAAGGAGGTTCTTCCAGAAGCTGGACTCCTCACCAGCCGCCTCGTCGTCCTCGATGTGGCGCAAGCACACCTCGGCCCACTCGTGCGCAAAGTCCACGAGAAGAATCAAGCCAATGCCAATAAAGACCGTGCTGAACACCATGGCCATGTGGTTGCCCCACCACACAAAGAACGCATCGGGCACGAGGAACAGAAGCACCACGAGCAGCAACCACGCAAACACCTTGAACCGCCACCACCCGTTCTGGATCTGTGCCCGCGGGTTGGCGGTGGAGCGGATGCCCACAAGCAACAAGGCAAGCGTGAGGTGCATCACGCCGAGTGCAAGCTGGATGCGGTGCACCAGCAGAAACAGCACGCACAGCTCGCCCTCGCACTTGAACTTGACCAACCCGAGCAGGATCTTCTCGAGTCGGTTGGCCACCCACAGCAGGAGCACCACCCACAGCATCACCAGGTTCACCACAAACATGAAGGCGTACGTGATTCTCGTGAGAATCAGCAGCTTGAACGTGCCTCCGATCGACGAGCAGAGCGCAGAACAGGTGGCTGCTCCGAGACACAGCGCCACCAGCGTCATCACCAGCGTCAGCGCCATAAGCGGCACCGAGAGAACGGCACCCATGATGATAAGTGGTTTGTGTGGCGATATGTGCCGCAGCGGTTAGCCCGAAACAGCAGTTACGGATGTGGCAGCAAACAGCGTTTTCTGCATTGGGAACACTACGTTCAGCGCCGCCTACGGGCGCACCACGGGGCGGTACTCGCTGGTGACGGTCTGGACATCGGCCCCAGCACCGCCACAGGCCACCACCACCACCACGTCGTCGGGCTGCAAGTTGGGAATGGCCCGTGTCAAGATATCCAGTCGGCAGTACACACTCGCAAGCGCTGCTCCGCAGGCAGGCTCCACCACCATCCCCAAGTCGTCGTAGGCCCCCACGACACCGTCCAACGCATCCACGTCATCCACCAAGGCCACCTGCGTGGCTCCGTGCTGCTGGTACAACTGCAACGTGTCCTGCGACACGTACAGACACGCCAACAGCGTGGCAAGAGTGTTGACGCCAGGAAGGTGGATCCGCCGCCGTGCGGCCACCAGGAGCGTCAAGGTGGGTGCACCCACCGGCTCCACTGCCACCACCGGCACGTGTGCCAATCCGTGTTTGAACAAGCCCATGACAATGCCGTTGTACAACCCGCCGCCGCCCACGGCGCACACAACACCGCGGAGCCGTGCCCGCTGCAGAGGCAGCAACTGGGCAGCAATCTCGTCCATCATCAGCACGTGGCCCTCGTAGATGGTCTTGTTGTCGAACGGGTGGCAGTACACCGGGGTGACGTTGGTGCGCGAGAGGGCAGGAAGAATCTGGTGCTTCAAGTGCTCGTCGGCCGCGTTCAAGTTCTCGCCTGCCACCACCACCAGGGCGCCGCGGGCCTTCAACGCCTCGGCAAAGATCGGCTTCAGCGTCACGGGAAGAACCACTGTGCACGGCACCTGGTAGAACTGGGCGGCCGCAGCGGCAGCCAACCCCGCATTGCCGCCGCTGGCCGAATACACGTGGACCGGCGGGGCATTGGCAGACGCCAAGCTGGCCTGCACTGCAGTGCGCACAAGGTGGCCAATACCTCTAAGCTTGAAGCTGCCCAGCGGCTGCTCCCACTCGTTCTTGAACAAGATGCGGCACGGCGGAGGGGTGGAGAGGTGCGCCGTCACGTCCGACAAGCTGGTGGTGACGTGAGGCGCCGCAAGAGAGACTGCCGGGGTGAGCTGCGGGTCGGGCACAGCCAGGGTCAGAAACCACCGGGCCGCCGTGAAGACCCTCCGTTGAAGGCTGGTGCAAGCAGGGGACATGTTGAAGCAAGTGTCTACGGAGCGGGGAGGGCAGGCGGTGGCAGGGATATATAAGCAGCGGAGATAAGGCCAACGGCACGGCTCCGGTCTCGAGTGACGGGTCGGGCGGGCCGTGGAGCTGCGTCACCGAGTCAGAACGCCGCTAGCATCAGCCACCGCCACAACAGGCAGGTTTGTGGGGAAACACCGAGCCCCAGAAAATAGCCACGCAGGCAATGCCAGCAGGGCTCCCGGGCACCCCGTCCCGTCCCCCGCCCCTACACACGAGCTGGACAGGCGCCCCGCAGCCTACAGTTCCAACGAGCGCCCCGCAGCCCGCTTATCTCCCGCCGCCAGCCCGCACTGACTCGGTGCTAACTCGGTTTTGACTCGGTGATGCGCGGGTCGTGCCGCGCGCAAAGCACGCGCTTATCTCCGCCGCGGCTTCTGTTTCTGGATGCGTGCTGCCTTTTCCGCAAGCAGCAAAACGTCAACACGGGCAGGTCGTGCGGCGGCAGCGTTTCACGTGCGGCGGCAGCACACTGCGCCCGAAAAAACAACGGCAGCAAGACGCCCTGCAGGACGCGACATTCCGCCCGCTCAAGCCAGGTTTTCCCTCAGGCGGCCCGCATCCCACGCAGCCGGCGACTCCCTCTCTTAGCCGAGCAGCACGTTGCCACACACCCCCGGGGTCTGCGTCTCTCCACCTGTTTCTGCCCAGCCTCCTCTTTTCTGCCGCTCCTGCATCGGCTAGTTCTGTTCTGGCGCGAGTGATTTGCGGCCACAACCACCGCAGACTCTCTCCAACCCATCCCCCCACTCTGCTCCTCATGCGACTACTACTGGCGGCCGCCCTTCTTGCGTGGACCCCGTGTGTATGCGCCCTGTTGGTGCCCTCGAGCCTCCCGCTCCCACTGTTCGATCTCGACGCGGCGGGCGGCGAGGTTGCCTTCCTCGGGCAATACGACGGGATTCTGTTGTACGACTACGCCAACAAGAGCAGCGCGGCCTTTGACTCACCGCTGCTGTTGTACCTCGGGTTTCCCGACAGCTCCACCCCCGGCGGCACCAAGTACGCCCGCGTGGGTGCTCTCACAACCAACCTGCTGGCGCTGCCTGTGACCCAGTTGACGCCCGTGGCAGCAGACACCCTTCTCATGTTGGGCAACTTTTCCCTCACGCTTGGCTCCAGCAGCTACTCGCCACCGCTCCTCTTCAACACCACCTCGGGCAGCGCCACCGAGCTCGACCCCAACGGCGACATTGACGGCTACGTGGAGACCGGGCTTGTGTACGGCGACGCCATCTACCTCGGCGGTGCGTTTGTGTACAACTCCACCGACCACTCGGCCGTGTTGTACAACACCACCACCAACCAGTTGCAGGCGCTCCCATTCCGGGGCTTTGGCAGCGCCAGTGTTGTGCACGCCATTGTGCTGGTGGGCGGCAGCTCCTCGGGCAACAGCTCTACCGACGCGCTGATTGTCTTTGGTGGTGAGTTCGACACCTTGGGCTTGCCCCAGCTTCTCAACCACACCTTCACCAACACCACGGTCCACAACACATCCAACAGCTCCGTGCTGAACACCACGTGGCAGGTGGACCAGGTGGTGAGCTTGCGCCACGCCACGCTCTCGATGATCGACAACGGCAACACCTCCGCCGTGGTGGACGGCTCGGTCTTCACCTGCCCCAACTCGGGCGTGTGGGTGCTTCTGGAAGGAAGCGACTCCACGGGCCAGGTGCTGGTGTCGCTCCCGTTCACAGTGTACCCCAGCAAGATCCGCATCTACAACGCCGACGTTGCGGCCGACGGCGGTGCGGTGCTGCTTTTCCGGCTCCTCACGCTGCCCACCAACGGCATCATGAACTTGACCTACATCGAGCCCGAGACCGGCGAGTTGGCGTACTGCGACGCGTGGTGCCCGCTTGCCAACCTTACGCTGTTGGCCGGGCTCGAGGACGAGGGCTTGAGCGTCTCGTTTGGCTCCGTGAACGGCCTGGAGCTCCAGGTCACCAGCCAGTACCAGGAGTTTGGCTTTGTCAACGACGTGCTGGTGCAGCTGTTTACGCTCACGGTTTTGGACCACTACGGCTCCCGCGCTGCCCTTGCCGGGTTCCAGGTGTTCCAGCCCTACATCTTTGCCTACGCCAACGACACCTTGAACGACTTTTCGCTGTGTGAGGGCAGCGGCACGTTTTCCTCTCTGCTGAAGGAGGTGTCGGGCAGCTGGTACGCCGTGGGCGAAAACGACGGCAGCTTGGGACCGTATCTTGCGGCCAACGTGCTGGGCGGCGCTGCCGAGATCGAGTACCAGCCCAACATCACCTTCAACGGCCAGTACCTGATCTTGATGTACACGCCCGGGTGTGCGGGCGACGGCACGTGCGAGTCGCGCGGGCTGGTGAACGTGACCGTGTACTCGGGTCTCACGGACGAGCCTCTCGGCGAGCCGTACACCGTGTGGCAGAACAACATGTACCAAAAGTTCGACCAGGTCTTTTACGGCTCGATCAACGTGACCAACCTGTCGGATTTGTTCAGCGTGTACCGGCCGTACGTGCGGATGCTGTACGTGGAGGGCTCTGCCTCGCTGGACTCGGCGGTGGTGGTGGCGTACCGGTTGCGCATCGACATTGATGGCATCAACGACGAGTACTTCAACGCCACCAACTCCACCAACACCACCCGCACCACGCTCATGGTGCCCCTCAACGGTGTGTTTGAGTACTCGCTTGCCAACTTTTCCTCGTTCAGCCTTGCGGCCTTGACCAACAACTCGGCCAGCGGCAACTTGTCCTCGGGCTACAACTACAACCGCACGCGGGTGTTTGTGGGCAACCTGAGCTTGAACCAGTTTGGCGCGCTGCTTGACGAGGGTGCCCGCATCAACGGGCTTGCGTGGGCCCTGCTGGACGTGTTGGTGTGCGGTGGCGATTTCCAGAGCGAGGAGGGGCTGCACTTGGTGCGGTTGGACATTGCCCTGGATGCCTTCAACACCTCCAGTAACAGCACCGCCGTGCAGCAGGTGCAGCTGGTGGGCGGTGGGCTCGATGCTCCTGTGAGCCGCTTGGTGCCGATGGGCGGGAGTGTGGTGGCGTTGGGCAACTTTTCTGCGTTCAACACCAGCGGGCTGAACCTCACCGTGACCACGCTCGAAGGCAACTCCACCAGCGATCTTGACGGGGTGCTCATCTACAATACCAGCAGCAGCATGGTGCTCACGCTCGGCGCGTCCATCAGCGCGGTTGACTTCACCAACGCCACCATCAACGGCACGAGCGTGTACGTGATCACCTCGCAGTCCGGAGGCGTGCTTGCGTACGACGTGGCGCTGGAGAAGTTCCTCACGCTGGGTCCCACGGTGGTCAACGTCACCAAGGCCGTTGCGGCTGCCGAGTGGCTGGCGTACGTCGGCAACTTGTCGGTGGTGGATCTCGCGGCCGTGGACGGGGCCGTGCTTGACGACACGTCGTCCGGCCTCACGGCTCTTCTGGCCGTGGCGCCCAACACACTGGTGCTGTATGCACCGGTGTTTTCGTCCTACGTGAAGGTGAACAGCCTGCTTGCGGTGCTTGGCGGGCGGTTCACGGACGGGGAGGTGCAGAACGTGGCGCTTGTGCAGAACGGCACCACGTCGGCACTCCACACGATTTCCTGGCGCGACAGCCTGGTGGTGAACGTGTTTGCCGCCGACGAAAACTACTTGTTTGTGGGCTTTTACGGCGCGGCGCTGGTGTCGGAACAGGTGCTTGGCGGCTTGGCGGTGTACTCGCTTGCCAACCACACGTTTGTGTCGCTGCAGCCCGCGGCGATGAGCAGCTCGAGCGGCACGGTGCTGGTGCGCGCGTTGGCGTACCACACCCTGCTGCAGCAGCTTCTTGTGGGCGGCAACTTTACCCAGGCCGGCTCGTTGGCCTGTGCCGGGGTGTGCTTGTACGACACGGGGGCTGAGCAGTGGAACCTGCCGTTCACGTCGACAATGCTGGGCGAGGTGTACGTGATGCAGTGGATCTCGCTGAGCAAGGTGCTTGTGGCGGGCAACATGACGATTGCCGGGCTGCTGGCGGTGTTTGCCACCTACGACTTTGGTGCGGCGTCCATCAGTGCCGTGGACAGCTTGAACAACGGCGTGCCTGGCACCATCAGGTTGTTGGTGCGGCCGGATGCCAGCGACAACCTGATCGGGTCGCGGGTGATCGGAGCGGGCGATGGCTTTGTCGCTGCGCACACGGGCGGCCGCTGGGTGCGGATCGACGGCGACTTGGACATGGCGCAGTCCACGGTGAACGACCTTGTGCTTCTTCCGCTCAACAGCAGCAACAGCAACAACAACCAGCTGTACTTTGACCGGGACGAGGTGTTGGTGGCGTCCGGGGTGTTGGAGCACGCCGAGTACGGCACGCTTCTGGCTGCGTGGTTCAACGGCAGCGCGTGGCTTCCGTATCTCGTGCTGACGTGGGACGGGGAACACGGCCTGGTGCACCAGGTGGTGGTGAACGCAACCGAGCTGCAGTATGGCCAGAGCTCCAGCAAGTCGGGGACCCACCACTGGAGCAGCGGCAAGGTGATTGGGGCGCTGTTTGGGTTTGCTGCCGCCACGATGGTGGTGGCGCTGTTGCTCATTGCCGGCTATGTGTACTTGGACAAGCGGCTCAACGGCGGCATGGGCGACATCCACTACATGCTGCGGGTGGACGAGACGGAGATGTTGAACACGGTGAACCCGGGCGACTTGATGCAGGGCATGTCGTACGCCAAGCAGGCTGCGTAGCGGTGCCGGCGTGTCGCGGAGCCGCGGCGCATCGGCGCATCCTTTATTTCCATGTAACAACGAATCAGTAAACAGTGCCCATCATGCCATCCACACACGAGGCGTGCAAGGGGCTTCTCGTGGAGCAGTTGTCGCCGCTCGTGGACGTGGTGGCGAGCGCGCTGGCGGATGCAGCGGCGGCTCTGTTTGGCTTTGACCTGTTTCTCCACATGCTCCGGCCGTTCGGGCTGCGGGTGGCGGGGGAGTTTGAGGTGCGGCTGCTGCTCTTGGTGCAGCGGAGCTACGGCAGCTGGCACGTGCGGTTTGCCGAGCCGTTGGCCGAGCGGGTGAATGTGCAGAACGGTGCTCTTGGGGGCCGGGCCACGTACCTGCAGTTGTTTCTGGTGCTGGCGTTGGAGATGTTGATGGGGGAGGTGTTGAAGCGGCTGCCGAGCGACTCCTCCATCTACGAGACGTTCTTTGCCAAGTGTGTGCAGCTGAGTGTGGTGGTGCCGTTTGAGACGTTCAACCACCCGGTGGCGCAGGTGTTTGTGGTGACCACGGGCGACAAGTTGAGTGATTTGGACCGGATGGCCACCGACACAAGGGCCGCACCGGTGCCCGAGTACGTGGACAGCGAGACCATGCTCCAGCACGTGTTGTTGGTGGACATGGACGGTACGGGCGAGTCGGTGCTGGACGAGATTCGCCAGCGCACCGGCTTTGGCTGCACCGTCATCAGCATGGAGGGCGACGCAGAGGAGCCCGGTACATACCGCCACAGTGGGTTCACATCGATTGAGCAGGATCTCCAGGCTCTCCATCTCGACGAGGGCGAAACGGCCTTGACACGGCCGCTTCCCCCTGCCGTGGAGACGTCGATCCACAACGCCGTGGTGGATCTCATCTCGGTCCGGCTTCTTCCCTACATGGAATCCAAGGTGCTCCAGTGGGACGAACAGGTGGCGGCGCCTCGCAAACTGATCACCGGCAAGTTCTTTTCGGTCTCGCGGCGGTACTTTTCGGGCCGCGACAGTGGGGCCAGCAGTCCCACGGCAGTGGCTCACGAGTACGACCCCATGACGGGTCTGTACCACCGGCTGTGTCCCGAGCAGGTGATCCGGCGTCTTGCAGACTGGCTGATGATGCTCCGCGACTACAAACTGGCCCACGCACACTACGAGCTGCTCAAGAAGGACTTTGTCACGGCCCGTGCGTGGGCATACTCGGCGCTGGCCCAGGAGTTTGCCGTGGTGCTGATGCTCTTGGGCCAGCTGTTTCGGCTCCCCGAGCTGGCACGAAGCAGCCACGGTCTCACACGGCTGGGGGTGGTTGCCCAGCCGCAGATCCAGCAGTTGGTCAAGGCGCGCAACCAGATGGTGGAGCCGTACTTGGATCAGCTCCACTACACCTACACCCTGCGCTCGAGTCTCAAGACGTTCAGCGTGCGGGCCATTGTGCTGATTGTGGAGTTGTTGATGTGCACCGATGCGTGGTATGCGTGCGGGTTGAGTGCCAAGTGGATGACCAAGTTGGTGGGACAGGAGTTGGTGGGACATGTGGGGCGGTGTCTTGTCTTGGAGCGCGTGGGGGAGGTGTACCGCGAGGCCTCGCACGCGGCGGTGGTTGCCTACCAGCCGCCTCCTGCAGCCACATCAGAGGCGGCGGATGACGAGGAGGAGTACGTCAATCCCTACAAGCAGCCGATCCGCAAGGGCGCGTCGGTCTCGGCCGGGTTTACCAACTCGCGCAAGGCAGCGTTGTGGACGCTTCGGGCGGCACGTGCCTGGGATCCAGTGCTGCGGCCGGCCCAGGTGCAGCGGTGCATCGGTCTAGTGGTGCCGGACCCGTACGACAAGGCTGTGCACCCGTGGGTTGCGCGCGACGGCGAGCTTCTCGGGAAGCTCACCAAGGGGTTGGCGTACGCAGAGGCACCGTAGAGGCTGTAGGCCGGGGGTGGTCTGACTGAGAGGTCGTAGCCCCGCCGGGCGCGCCATTGTCCCGCCGGGCACGCCGTAGTCCCGCCGGGCAGCCAGACACCGCCATGCAGCCGGGCGTGCAACAACCACGAAACACGACACGTTATCGGTTTTCCGGCTCCGCCTTTTCCACCCTCCTCCCAATGCGCTATTTGTTGCCGCTCGTGTGGGTGCTGCTCTGCAGCGCCTTCTACCTCCCGGGCGTGGCGCCCACGCTGTACAAGGAAGGCGACACGATTCCTCTCTTTGTCAACCACTTGACGCCGCTGTTGGCAGGAGAAAAGGACCTGAAGACGTACGTGTACCTGTACGACTACTACTACAACCGCTTCCACTTCTGCCAGCCGGAGGGCGGGCCCAAGAAGCAGAGCGAGCTGTTGGGACTGGTGGTGTTTGGCGACCGCATCTTCCTGCTGCCGTTCGAGCTCAAGATGATGGAGAACAAGACGTGCCAGCACTTGTGTCTGGCGCAGTACTCCAAGACGGACGCGGTGTTTGTGAACCGGGCCATTCGCAGCGGCTACCAACACAACTGGTTGATTGACGGGTTGCCGGCTGCGAGCGTGCTGCGCGAAAAGAGCAAGACGCTGAAGCACTACGGCACGGGCTTTTTCCTCGGCGCGGTGGACAACAACGGCATGCTGCACCTCAACAACCACTACGAGATCTACGTGGAGTACCACGAGCGCTCCAAGGGCGAGTACCGCGTGGTGGGAGTGAGCATCAAGCCGTTCAGCGTGCAGCGGCTGTTTGACCTGAACAAGCCGCAGGACTTCCAGTGCGAGCTGTTGGACGGTCCCGTCACGTTCAAGCAGAGCGAGAGCACCAACGTGGAGTTCCTGTACTCGGTGTTCTGGGTGCCGCTGGCCACCGCGTGGGCCACGCGCTGGGACAAGTACCTCACGGTGTACGACCCCAAGATCCAGTGGTTCCTGCTCATCAACTTCCTGCTCATTGTGGTGTGTCTTTCGGTGGTGATCTCCCACATTCTTGTGCGGGCGTTGCGGGCAGACATCACCCGCTACAACGAGATCGACTTGGACGACGACTTGAACGGCGAGAGCGGCTGGAAGTTGGTGCACGGCGACGTGTTCCGCCCGCCCAAGCAGCCGCTCTTGTTCCTGGTGCTTGTGGGCAGCGGCATCCAGCTCTTCCTCATGTGCTTTGTCACGCTCTTCTTTGCCTTGTTCGGGCTCCTCTCGCCGTCGAACCGCGGCGCGCTTGCCACCATCATGTTCCTCCTGTACGCCCTCTTTGGCGCGGCCGGCGCGTTTGTGCTGGGCTACTTGTACAAGTTCTTTGGCGGCGAGAACTGGAAGCTCAACCTTGCGCTCACGCCGTTGCTTGTGCCCGGCGCGTTGTTTGCCCAGTTCCTCTTCCTCAACTTCTTCCTCATCTACGTGAACCTGAGCGGCGCCGTGCCGATCACCACCATGTTTGTGATTGTGTTTGTGTGGTTTGTGGTGCTGGTGCCGCTGCTGGTGGTGGGCTCGCTTCTTGCTCTCAAGCGCCCCACCCTCCAGGCACCGGTGAAAACCAACCAGATCCCGCGCCAGGTGCCCACGCAGCCGTGGTACCTCCGCACCATCCCCATCATGCTCATTCTGGGCATCTTCCCCTTTGGTCTGATTGCGGTGGAGATGTTCTTTGTGCTCCAGCTGTTGTGGTTCAACCGCATCTACTACATGTTTGGCTTCCTCTTCTTCTGCTTTGTCTTGATGCTGGCCACCTGTCTGTTGATGCTGGTGTTGATGACCTACTACCTGTTGTGCTCCGAGAACTACCGCTGGCACTGGCGCAGCATGTTCATTGGCGGCGCCAGCGCGGTGTACATCTTCATCCACTCCTTGTTGATGTCGCTGTTCCTGCTCGGCAACTTGCCCTCGTTGGTGTTGTACGTGGGCTACAGCGCCACGCTTGCCGCCTTGGTGTTCTTGTGCTGCGGCTCTGTGGGTGTGTTGGCGCTGTTGGTGTTTGTCAAGACGATCTACCTGCAGATCAAGATCGACTAGGTGGGCTTGGATAGGAACACACGGCCAGTGATAGATCCACTAACTCCGCGCCTGCATGCTCTAAGCACTGCTGCCGCCAACCCCGATTGTCCCCGCGACCGCCCGTTCCCGTTGCAGGCCGATTCGCGAATCGTCCGTCGTCGTGGGGACTGCGCATGTACCTCCAATGACATGTGCGTTCCTGCGACGCGTTTGTGCCGCACACAATCGTTGCCGGTTGCACAAACGCAGGAACATGCAGCCGCGCGCATGGGCTAGTCATGCATGCTGCAGGCACGCGCATGACACCGACCTTGGAACAGACACAAACGCGGCGCGTATCAGTGGAGTATGCACCAAATCACCCATCGCCTCGATGTCCCGCACACGATCCGCGGTGCTCCGTGTCGAGGCAAGCAGGCCGGACCGGTCCAGGGCTGGTGGTCGTACCTAGCCCCCCTTCCTGCTGTCCGCCAGGCCGTCCGCGCTTCCGACACAGCACTTACGCGCCGTGCACACACCCCAGACATACCCTGCTGGCTCCGCGCATTCCTGTCCCTGCTGGCACTAGCAACGCTATTGCACACATCCAACCGTTTCATCCAGCGGCTCAAACAGCCCAGCGCACTTGCTGCTGCAGCCAGACCAATGCCGCCATGGTATAAGCACCTCGCGGCCCGCCACCGTTCTCTCCACACCGACCCACCCCCGCCGCTGCACTCCTCCCGCCCTGTGTCCCAGCCCCCCCACATGTCCGTGCCTGCCATGCTTGTTCCGTCACCCAGTTACCGGCTCGATCCCGGCTTGCACCAAAGACCGCAGCCCGCGCAGGAGCCGCTCCAGCACGTCTTGGAGCGCTTGGCCTACTCGTTGGAGGTGTGTGGCGTGGCTGCGCTGGAGGTGCTTTCCGAGTGTGTCCAGGTGGTGAACGACACCGTGGGCAAGGGCATCCGTCCGGACTGGTTCCTGGTGTTCAAGTACCTCCATGCCCACTTCAAGCCTGCCAGCCTGCGTGCGTTGCAGGACCTGCCGGCCTTGGCCACGTTTGTGGTGCTGGTGGAGCTGACCGATCCGCTTGCCAGCTTGCCCGAACGCCGCCACATCACCAACCAGTTCTTGGAACTCCACTGGTGGGTGTTCCAGGGCTTGTTGTTGCGCCACCGCACCGAGATGGACGGGGTCCGCAAGCCCCACCCCTTGTCCCAGCCGACAGAGGGGAGGCTGGCCGGCCACAACCGCCGGCTGGCGCCGTTGGTGCCGCGCAGCACCAACCGTGACCCGCAGCCCAAGCGCTCGGTGCTGCTTGCCAACCGGCCCCAGCGCAAACCCTCTGCTCTGCCGCCCCACGTGTTTCCGCTTCTTGAGGAGGAGGCGCGGGAGGCAGCGCGGGAGGCGGCGCAGTCGCCCAGCAAGGTGTCCAGCTCCCGGCCCAGCGTGCTGTCCAGCTCCCGGCACAACACGCTGTCCAGCTCCCGGCCCAGCGCGCTGCCCGTCTCTCGGCTGGCTCCGAGAACACAGAGCGTTCCTGACTCTCCCCCAGCACGGCTGCCACAGCGGCCTGGCGACGCTGTCCACCGGCTCCGCCAGCTCACCCCGCCAAAACGACTGCCCAAGCGGCCCTCGCCTCCTCCCCTCGACCTTCTGCAAGTGCCCCTGGCTCCTCCCACCTCCAACCGCACCTGCCATGTCTTTGTCCCCAGCGATCTTGACAACGTGCTGGTGGCCTACTCCACCTCCACCATGCTGACGGTGGAGGTTGGAGTGCTGGAGGCAGAGGCCGTTCCGCCGCAACGAGCTGCCCCCCGCCGCCCGCCCGGTGCCGATGTGTTGCTCCAGCCTCTTCGCATCTACAAGGACTCAGCCATCGACCCCAAGTCGCCCTCGGCTGCCTCCTTCCTGTCCATCTACAGCACCCGTGTGGCCACGCCCCAGCGGCGTGAGGATCTCCTGCTGGTGTTGGGCTTGGCGCCTACCCCCAAGACCGCCGCCACGGCCACTCCCGAGTCCCGCCGCACTCCCTTGCCGCAGCCCCTGCACACCACACCCGATACCCTCAAACCCTCCCGCAGCATGGCCAACCGCCTTCGCCAGCGGCTTTTGGGTTCGTAGCACTTCATCTAGCTCATCGCCATACACGCATCATGTGGATTGTCGAGACGCGCGTGGGCGGCGCCACAGCCACCTACCCGCTTGCCCGCGGCAGCTACTCGCTAGGCAGGGCCGGCGACATTGTTGTGCCGGTGCCGTTTGTCTCGCGCCACCACATGCAGGTGGAGGTGGGGGAAAACGTGCGGGTGTTGTTCCACAGCTCCACGCCCACCTGTGTGAACAGCGACCAAGCAGTGCACCGCCGTGGCGACGGTGTGGCGGTGGAGCGGGCCGAGGCCCCGGTGGTGTTGTACGTGCCCCGGAAACGGGAGATGTGCGAGGTGGCGGTGCGGTGGGTGGCGGTGGTGGTGGCGGGAGCTGCGCCGGTGGCGGTGGTGGATGCCGAGTGGCAGGAGAATGTGGCAGGCTCCACCACCCACTACGAGCATCACGGTGTGCCAGATCTCCAGCTTGCCCGGGCGCTCCTGCAGCCGGAGACGGTGGTGGTGCAGGCAGGCTGGGCAGGCCAGTGGGCAGCACAGGCTGAGAAGTGTGGCAGTGGGTATGTCACACGGTTGCCCGAGGTGAAGACGGAGTTTGACCAGAGCCCGGCGGCAGCTGCGGCACGGGGGTCGCTTCTAGCGGGAGCTGTGGTGGTGGGCGAGGTGCTGGACGACGTGCGTGTCATGTGTATGGACTGTGGAGCAAGCCGCGTGGTGGATCTGGCAAGGGATGTGGGGACGGGTGAGTGGAGCAGAGAGAGGGCAGGTGGTGGAGGTCCCTGGGTGTTGGTGGTGAGCGAGACAATGGAGGCGGGGGAAGTTCCGGAAGGGTCCAGGAGAACGTCGCTTGCGGGGTTGTGTGCTGCCGTCGTGGCCGCTAGTGGTGAGGGGTTTGAGTTGGTGCAGCGCGGTGGGCTCGGAGTAAAGCGCGAGGGCGGACAGGTGGCAAGTCGCTCGGACTGGGCCAAACGCCGCAAGCTCCGTGAGGGGCGTGAGCGTGGTATCGACCGTTTCTTTGCCAGTGTGAGGCCAGCAGAGTCCGTGGAGGTGTGTGCGGAGAACGAGCTGCTGGTGGTGCCTGTGCAGTCAGTGCAGTCGGTGCAGCCGGCGCAACCCACGTTGCCCGTGCAGCCTGCACTGCCACCGGCGAACCCACTCCCGGAAGCAGCCCCAGCCACCCCGCCCGTCCCCACCCCGGCTATCGCCCCGGCATCACCAGACCTGGAGCTGCCACAAGCTCCTCCCTGCCGCATCATATCTCTCCCGCCACTCCGCCCACGCTCACGGTACACTGTCACCGAACCAGACCCGGCATGGGCAGGCCGCCGCAACTTCAAACGCTTCGTCAAGAGCACCCCCACCAACGCCTCCCAGCCCACAGCCATCCGCAGAGTCGGGGTTGCGCTCCAGAGCTTTGACCCCGACGGTACGCCCTTGGTCACCGAGGAAGCGCCGATCTTTGTTGCCGAAGACTCGGACCATGAACAGCCTCCTTCCGACTCGGACGACGAGCCGCGGTTCAGGTTTCTGCATTAATGGTCACGCCCGTTGCTCTGCCACTCCACCGTGACTGTCGTCTCTATCCATCCCCTGCATCAACCGTCGGTACTCGATCAAGTGCGCAACACGTGAATCCACTTCTCCTTCTCCCTCCACGCGGTATGTCCCCCGCACAAGCACCACCTTGGCGTACGCATAGGCATGTGCCTCGGGAAACCGCTGGGCCTGTTTCTCGCCGTACGCCACCACCGCGGCCCTCACGGCTGGCTGCTTGGCTGCCACCCGCACAAACACCAGCGACGCCTGGTTAAGCCCATACTCAAGGACCCAGTCCACAAGCTCAACACAGTCACCGCTGCACACTCGCGCAAGACAACTCCAGGCAGAGGCATCCTTGGGGTGGAGGCGGCAGAATCCCTCCACCACTGCCCGCCAGTCGTCCCCATACTCGCACACCCACCAACGAACAAACTCCCATGCATAGTAGTTGTTGGGGTGGCGGTCACCCGAGAGAAGCACACACTGTTGGACCACGGGCCGTACTCCTGGTCCAAGGTGCCGTACCACCGTCCGCAACCACTGCCAAAGAATCGGCGACTTGTTGGTCTTTGCGCTGGTGGAGCCAAGAAGCGCAGCAACAAGGTAGAGTGCTTGTAGCCATTCCCCGCTAGCCTCCACGCACTCACGGTGGATTCGCAACGCCGTGGAGTGCATGGGACACACGGCAAGAAGAAGCCCGCTGGCGGCTGCCACCTCTGGCGTGCGGGAACTCGATCGCATGGCTCGTGCCACCACCTGATAACACGGCTCAAACATAAAGGGAACCACAACGCGGCGATTCACCGACACGTCGACTCCCGCCAGAACCCACACCTCCGTCCCGTGGCTCTCGGGAAAGGCCTCAATGGCCATCCTTGTCTCGCCCGCACAGAGCCGTGCGTACAACCCGAGAACAGGATCCATGTGCAGGCTGCAGGATGGGAGATGGCGAGGTGTCTCGCACTTTCTGAATGGACTGGCGCCTGAGTGGACTGGCGTCTGAGTAGACTGGCGCCCGGAGTTGCACACTACCAACACAGCACACCGCTGCTGGGCTCTCCTTCATCGCCACGGTCCGGGTTTGCACAACGGCACCGGCACCGATTCGTTTATCGCCTACACCACGCATATCTACAGACTGCCCAACAAGACTGCGTTGAGACGGAGCAGCGGCGAGCTGCTGCCCAAGCGCCACACAGCCGCAGCGTTGCCTGCCCCAAGATGGGCCACCCCCACACCGTACTCCACCACAGGCTTGCCGCTGAAATCCATGCTGCCGGGCAGCACCACACCCACATCGGCAAATACCGAGGCCATGGCCAAGGTGGAGGAAGGAAGAAACACCCCCGCCGCCACCCCTGTAAGGGCTGCCGTGTGGCCAACCGTCTCGGGCAACACCCGCTGGTCCGGTCTCAGGAAAAGAGGCACCGTCAGGTAGCGCCACGGAAGAGCAGACAGCGACAAGCGACGCAAGGGGTGCACGTCACCCGAAAGCGGCACCACCACGCTGGCACACCCGTTCCAGGACAACAAGAGAGGCAGAATCGGCAGCCACTGCACCACGCTGCTGACCCCCAGCTCCACGTACTTGGCATTGCCACCAGCACCCACCGCGTTCACAAGGCTCAGCACAGCGCTGACGGTGATGTTGGGGTGGGTGTACACCGCCTCTGCATCCACCAGCGCCTCCAGAGTCCCACCGAGGTGCAGGACGTACACACCAGGCGCCGTCTTGCCCGGCACCGCCAGCATGTTCAACTGCAGAATGCCCACCCCAAGGGAGGCCCGGAGCGAGCCAAACTCACGCGAGACACCCAACTTGCCGCGCGCAGACTTCTCGGCAATGGGACGGGCATCCCCCTGGTTGGCGTTGACGTGCAACTGAAACGACTGGACCGTGTGAGCAAGTCCCCGCACCGGCAGCTCCACAGACACACCCACGTTGGCCTGGCTGGCCAACGGCGCAACACTGCCGCCAATGGAGAAACGCTCGCCATTGCCCGCCGCATTGGGCACGCTGCGGCTGTACACAAGCTCGGGCAGGTCGTTGTTCACCACCTGGAGACCGTACTGGAACGACGTGGAGAGAGGCGCACCAAGCGTGACGGCAGCTCTGGCAGGAATGGCACCGTCCACCGTGGCTCCAGTGGTGTCGATTGTCACGTCCACCAGGGACACAGCGTGGGCAGCCTCGAGGTTGGCGGCGGCGGCAGCAGCGGCGGCCTCAACACTGCCCACCGTGGTGTCTCTGGCAGCAAGCAACGGCGCCACGGCACTGGCAAGAAACCGCTCCGAAAACACACTGCCCCCGGTCACGTCCACCTTTTCAAGCGCAACGCCAGCGGTGCTGGACCCAGGCGGGAGAACAGACGTCATCCAATAACGACCAGGGAATATCAAAAAGTGTATTAGCGATGGCTGCGCTCCACCTCGAGCTCACTGTGCAGGCCCTCGTAGAAGGGCGCCATGGCCTCTACAGCACGAGCCACCTCTGCCGGGTCGCCGTGGGCAAGGTCGAGCAGGTGCAGGATGCGGAAGTCCAACTCGTCGCCGGGCGGAGCGGGCTTGAACAAGCGTGGAACCCAGCTCACGCCGCTCTCGGCGCGGCTCTTGGTGTCGCTGCGCTGCTGGTCCTCCACCTTGAACTTCTCAGCCGTGGCCTCCTCGTGGTCTCTACGGTGGAGGGCCTCCACAGTGGGGTGCCACAACTTGCGCAGCTCGAACGCTCCCTGGGCCGCCAAGGGCCGGACCGTGGGAGGCACAGGCGTGGCCTTGGTGGTGTCAAACAACACCTCGCGGCTGCTGGAGCCGTGCTCGGTGATGTACATCACGTCGTTCCACTTGCCGCTCAAGTCATACAACACCTGGCCGTCCTTGGACACGGTGCCCTCGATGGCGTCGTAGGTGCCGGAAATAAAGCCCTTCACCTTGAACTCGATGTCCGCCTCCAAGCCTGTCTGCTCGCACCGGATCACCATGTGGTCGCCAAGCTCGAACTTGAGCTTGCCCACAAGAATCCCGCGGGCGTAGATGTTGGGCTGGGTGAGCAGGTACACCTCGTTGCCAAGCGTCAAGACGGTCTTGCCGTCCATCATGGCCGCCGTCAGGTTGCCAAGAAACCGCAGCTTGGGCACCACAAGGCCGTCCACGCGGATGCGGTGCTGCGGCACGCAGTAAAAGTACGCCAGCTCGGGCGGGTGGTGCAGCACCTGTTCCGCCACGTAGTAGGCGCGCGCACCGTCGGCCAAGTCCCAGTAGCACGTAAAGTACTCTCCCAACACCGGGTTGAGCGGTTTCTTGACTGCCTTGGGCGCAATGTGCCAGCACAGCATGTACCACCGCACCACCGCGACAAAGCGCTCCACCGGGTCGGTGGCACTGGCAGCCTGGAGAAGAAGGTCGGGCTGCTGCAACTGGTTGGTGATCCGCTCCAACATCAGCTTCAGCTCGAGAATGAAGGTGGGGAGCGTGATGCGCGAGAGGTCCATTCCGGGCCGGAGCTGCGCAATGATGCCCATGAGAATCAGCTGGCCCCCGGCGTCCATCTCATCCTGGTCGTCGGTGTTGGCCGGGCCCGGCGACGCGGTCCGGTCCGGCGAGTGGATCCCCAACTTGTGGCGAAGGCCCAAAACCATCAGGGAGGTGTGTGATTGGGGAGATGGAGGTGGCGATGGTTGTGTACACACACGACCCGTGTGCCAAGAAATCGTAGGGGTCACGTGGGAGGCTTGGTTTGCGATAGGTCCGTGCTCCGGGATGTGCTCTGGGAGGTGCTCCGGGATGTGCTCCGGGATGTGCTCCGGGAGGTGCTCCCGATGCGCTCCCGATGTGCCCCCGGTGTGCCCCCGGTGCCCACTAGCGCCGCCGCAACGTCGTTTATTCTGTGGTTAGTTCTCTACGCACCCACGGTCTCCGGGTTGCTCCGCGGCCGCTTCTCGCCCGCCTCCCCCGTCTCCTTCTTTTCGCCCTTCCGCTTCTTTTGCCGCCGCGGCCGCTCCTCGCCCGGCTCGTACACATCGTTCGGGAGATCGTACACCTTGACGTACTTGATCCCCACCGCATACTTCTCCGGGTGCTTGTCGTAGCCCTCCCACTTCTTGCAGATGTCAAAAAAGTACAGACACGGCTCCTGGAGATCGATCTTCTTGGTGGTGTTGTCCTTGTCCACCAGAATCACCAAGCCAATGTACCACTTCATGAGATGGAGCTGCACCGTGGTGGCCCCCTCCACCACCTCGTCGCTGGCCGGCGCCAAGTCCTTCACCTGCGCCTCCCCCGCCAACGTGCCGTAGCCCGCCAACACCTGCGCCGCCTCCGCCCCATCCTTGCACGTGTACGCCGCCCCAAACTCCTTCACGTACGGGTGGGCCAAGCCAATCCCAGGCGTCACCTCCAACTTGCCCACCAACAACCGCAACCGACTCTCCACAAACCCACTCCACTTGTGCTGCTCCTCGCTGTTCCCACCCGTGGTCAGCGCCACCACCGTGAGATAGAACTTGTAGCGGTGGAAGTAGTCGTGGCGACCAAAAAAGTCCTTCCACGTCTTGTGGCCCAAAGCCACCTCGTGCACAAGCTGCAGAGCCCGCAGCATCTCGTTCATGATCACCAACTGCGTCAGCTGGGTGATGTTGTGCGTGGCACACATCAGCGGGTATGCCGGCGTGATCACCGGCATGCGGTGCCCACGGTCACCCGGGTACACCCGCGGGTTCCACACCCGCACCTGGAGCGGCCCGTCCTCGATGGGCTTGAGCAACACCGGCTCGGGCCACTTCCACTGGCAGTAGATGTTGAAAAACTTGCCCACAATCACCGCCGGCACCGCGTTGGGATACAACTGGCAGATGCGCGCCACCAACATGGCCCACGCCACACCGCCCGGAAAGCCAAACACATTGCCGTACACCGCCCGCCGCTGGGCCCACAACTTGATGGCCCGGAGGGCATAGCGAAACACCGCAGGCTTGGGCACAAGCTGAAGAATCTGGTCCGTGACGCGCGTGCCGTTGAGGGCCCGGAGGTCCTTCTCGTCCAAGTTCTTCAACAAGTTGTTGTCCTCGAGCGTGAGCAGGAGCGGCACCTGTGGGAGATCCACCTTGGCACAGAGAAGATCGATCAGAATCCCGTCAAACTCCACCTTGATCAACGGCACAAACGCATCCTGCACCGGTGTGATCTCCTCCAACTCAGGCCGCTCCCGCAAAATGCCGTCAAACACCGTGAAAAAGTGTTCCCGCTTCACGTACTTGGGCACCAACACCAACGTATCGATATCCAGCCCCGGGCCGTACAGACCCAACCGGTACAGCCCAAACAGAAAGATCTTCCCCCCTGCGTCCCGCGCCATCCCCTCGCTCATGTTCATGCTCCGCAGCACCTCGTACACAAACCGCTGGGCAAGCGTCTGGAGCACCTCGAGCACCTGCTTCCGTTTCTTCACGCCTGCCTCTGTTTCAAACAGCCCCTCGGCCTTGAGCTCCGCCACAAGCGCATCGTTGAGAGAGTTCTCGGCCGGCGTGGGACCTGTCGTGGAGATGGGGGGCGTCACGCCAAACAGCGGCGCCGACATGTGAAAAGAGATGTGATATTTTCTGGCGTGGCCATCGGCTCTACACACAGCGCTGCCGCGTGAGGGCAAGGCACCCGAGGAGCACGAGCGCTGGCGCCGCAAGCACGGGTGGTGACATGGCGGCAAGTGCCACGGCCCACACGGCTTCGAGCGCAAGCAGTCCTGGGGGGGCGGCCAGGTGTTTTTGGCTCCGCTTGGGGAGAAGCACAAGGCGGTGCGCGGCAAGAAGCAGCACCGCGGCGATAAGAAACACCGGCATGCCAGCTGCAACCGGCGCGGCAGCAGAGCCGGAGCTGGCCTCGGCACTGCCCACCGGCGACAAGGCCATCATCATGGTGAGAATCGGACCCAGCGGCACCGCCACCGGCATGCCCACGCTCCACTCGTCGTCCGTGTCAAACAACAGCTGCAGAGCCTGGGTCACGAGCACCTTGGAGTCGACGCGTGGAATCGGCACCGGTGCCGGCACCGCAAACGAATATCCCGGCAGCACCGCCTGCAGCACTGCGGGTGTTGCTCGCCGCGGCATGTGCCGTAGAAGCCCCCCCACGCCAACCGCCCCACACAATGCATAGACACCGGCCCCAAACCAGCTGTGGTGGTAGTGGATCACAAGACAGACCACCGCTAGTAGTCGAAACGCCTCCCCCACCACAAGCCGCGCAGGTGAGAGCACACAAGGCTCGTCGCCTAGCAAGCACCGGCGCTCGAGCGCCTCGCTGGGCGGTGTGAACAGCTGCGTGGAGGGCCGGCGGCGGAGACGCCGCCACGCCCGCCAATCCACCCCCCACGCCGTCAGCACAAGCATCAAGGGAGAAAGAACCACCGACATTGTTGGGTGGAAAATGCCGCGCGATAGCGATAAGGAAAAATACGAGATAAGCGCGGCTGCGGAACGGCGCGGGCCTGGCCAGCGGCGCGAACCGACGGCTAGCAAAACAATCCATGTACTCTACGTAGCCGTCCCCCCGGGCCCTACACACTCTGGACAATCTGCAGGGCGTGGTGCAACACCTCCACCATCTTGGTGCACTCCTTGCGGCGCTGCGTGGTGACCTCGCTCTCCTTCACCAACTCCAGCACGTCCTTGTTGCCGTACAAGCGCTCGAGCAACACCTTCTGGATCTCGCCCTTGCTCTTCTCGATCAACTTGAGCATCACCAGCTTGGGAATGATGTCCGCCACCGTGCGCTTGACAATGTTGAAGTACAGCAGAATCAACAACTTGATCACCTCCGTCTCCATCGTCTCGCGCTCCGTCATCTGGCCCGTGGCCCGCAACACCGGCGGCGGCGCCTCCATCGTGGCCAACCGCTTGCGGTTCTTGGACGCAAAAAAACCACCAAAGAACCCGCCCTGCTTGTCCTCGTCGGCCGGAGGAGGCGCCGGCGTACTGCTGGCAGCCGGGAGCGGCTTGCCCGTCTTGGGGTCCACCGCCACCTTCTTCGGGTGAAGCCGCTCCTCCACAATGGCCATCGCCTGCAGCCCCTTCAACAAGTCCGGGTGGGCAGTGTTGATGTACGTCACCTCCAGGTTGATGATGTCCAGGACAAACTCGTTGGTCGGCACCAACGTGTTGCGGAGGTACTCGATGAACAGGTTCAGCAACTGCTCCTTCAACGCCGGGTACCGGTTGTACTGCGGCTGCGAGAGAATCTGCGAGAGAATGCGCACCAACTCGTCAAAGATGAGCTGCACGCACCGCAACAGCGGCTCCTCGAACCGCTTGATCTGCTGCTTCACCAACACCTCAAACGCCTGCGTGCCCACAAACAACAGCGGTGCCGAGCCAGATGAGTTGTACATGATGGTGCGGATGTCGGCATCCTTGATCTGGTCAAACGGGTCGAGCGCATACACACCGTTCTTGTACACCTCGTGGAACACAAACAGGATCCGCGCACCACCGCTCAACTCGGCCAGGTTCAACTCCCGGCCCTCGCCCTCCAACATGCCCTGGTAGTCGCGGCAAAAGTCGGTGATCACCTGCAAGATGATCAGCAGCGGCAGATCAGCCAACTCGGGTCCCAAGGCAAGCGCCTCCTGCTGGTACTTCTTCAACAGCAGGTCAATGCGGGCCTTGATGTCGGGAAGCGTGGCGCGGATGTGGTGCAACAAGATCTGGTTGAGCTTCTTGGCAAGGTACGGCGTGCCGCAAAAGTGCAGCTTCAGCTGGTACAGCGGGTGGCGCTCGAAAAACGCCTGCTCGTCCTTGAGGGCATCGCGAATGGTCTTCTTCATCTCGATGTCCTTCTGGCCGCGGTTGATCACAGGCACGTAGCCAAACCGGAGCGGAATCACCCGGCCGGCAAGAATGTCGATCACGTCCGTGCCCTGGTCCATCAAGTCCACCTTGGTCAACACACCAATGGTGCGCGTGCCCTCCGGGTCCACCTCGCGTGCCAACTTCAAGCCGTCCGAGTTGGCCAAGTCCGTGTTCGCGGCGTTCACCAGGAGAATGATCGCGTTCGGCTTGGAGATGAACTTCATGATCATGTCCCGGATCTGGCGCTCGATGTCCTTGGGCTGGTCGCCCACCGGCACCTTGGTCAACCCGGGCAAGTCCACGAGCGTGAGCGTCAAGACGTGCGGCGAGTAGATGCGCAAGTTGATGGGCGACGCACTGATGCCCAAGTTCGTGCCCGTCTTGGCGTCGGTCTCGCGCACAATCTCCAGCCGGATCTGCTCAAAGTCAAAGAACTTCTTGCCGGGCAAGTGGAGAAACTCGCCCCACTCGTCCGCGTTGTTCTCGTTCTTCAGCCCGTCCGCGTTCGTGTCCGGCTGCTTCTCCAAGTCCAACAACGCCAATTGGTCCAGCGCCAGCTTCACCGCCGGCCGCTTGTTGATCAACTGCAACACCAACGGCCGCCGCGTGACAATGCCGGTGCCTCTGGGAAGAAAGTCCCGCCCGACAATGTTCTCCAACACACTCAGCTTGCCGCTCAGCTGCGATCCCACCACCGTGATCTGCGGGAGATCCACAGGAGTCAGCAGCCCACCCCCAAGAGGGGCAAGCGCGTCCTGCAACTTGTTAATCGTGGCAATCAACTGTTCGTCCATGGGGCAGCCCGGGGGGAAGAGACGTGGGAGATTGGTGGCGCATCCGATGTGGTGTTTGTATGGGGCGAAGCCACGCACATGTTTCCGTATCGGGAAAGGAATGGTTCTTTGCTTGATTGGGCGCCGTGAGTGCGAATCGGCCAGCAACGGGCGGGTTCCCCGGTGCTGCGCGGGTTCCTCGGTGCTGCGCGGGTGTGGTCTACAACAGTCAGCCAAGATCAGCGGAGATCCCACTCCTGGGCGGCAGCGCGCTCGTCCACCCCGTCAACAAACCCGTCGCCGAGGCTGTTGACCAACGTGTCGCTGCAGTACACACAGCTCTTGAGAATGATCAGATCCACAATGTCCCGGGCATCGCCGTTCTTGTCGCTGCCACGCTCCCGCCGCAACTCGTCAAACGCTTTCCGGAACTTGTAGTCGCCGTGTGCCACGTAGTGCTTCATGAGACACTCGCGGTGGAACCCGTGGCCGCAGGCAAACAGGGCAAACTGCCGCCGCACCAACAACTCGCCGCAGAGCTGGCACTCTTCGCCCGGCTCCACGATCGTGAACCGTGTCTTGTACCGCTCGATATCGGCGCGAATGCGCACCGCCGTCTGCTTCAGCAGCTCCATCGCCTGCGAGAGCTGCAGAATGGTCTGGGTGTACGTTTGCAACAGCTGGATCACGTCTTCCTGGAAGTGGTTGATGGTGAGAAAGTCCGGGAGGAGCGGGAGAATGTCCTTGAGCGTGAGCACCGAGTTGGACCGGTGGAGGAGATACCGGAGAATGAGCAGGTAGTGGAGAGACAGGTCGGGCGTATCTCTGTCGTCCTGGGCCCTTGCCTCTGCGTCTGCCTCTCCGTTTGCCCCCCCGTTCGCCCCGCCGTTTGCCTCCACAGCCACCTGCACGGACCGCTTCACAAACCCAAGACAATCCTCCGCCCCCTTCCCCACCTCCTCAATCAAAAACCGCGCAAACCGAAGCCACAACTTCTTGGCCTGGCTGAACCCAGCATGGTCGATCAACACCTCGTCCCCCACCCGCAACAGCAAGTCCCGCATCCCACCCGCCACGCCCTGCTCCTCCCCGCTCGCAATGACAAACTCCACCAGCTCCAACTCCCGGTGACTCAAACAGAGATCCAACGCTCCCGCATACAACCCCCGCAGAATCATCACGTGGACCGCAGGCGTGATCTGCTCGTGCCGGATCAACAACCGGAGCACAAAGTCATGGTCCAAGTGCCGCAGCTGCCGCACAAACTTCTCAATCTCCTTGGCAATCGGCGGTCCCAGAGCGCCTGCAGGCGGAGGGTACGTCACCAACATGCAGAGATACGCATCGTGCACCGTCTTGAGCTCCTGTGCGTGCAGTGCGCGGTACAGCGCCTGCCGTTCGCGCAGCTGCCGCTCCGGACTGTAGATCACCTTGTGGAGGAACTTGAGAGCCAAGTTGTCGTTCCAGGACACCGTTGCCAGGTGCGTCCGGTTGTACCCAAGCAACGCCGGAAGAAGACGCAACACGTCCATGTCGGGGTAGAACCCCATCAACCGGGTCCACGCCTCGACAGTGGCACCAGGCGCATTGGTCATGAGCGTGCTCGCGTACTCGTAGAGCACGTCTTGGGTGCCAGGATCGCTGCCCTCCTCGGTAAACACCTGCAACAACACCGACAAGGCCTCCTCCCACTGTTTGTGGTCCACGTGGTAGTTGATCATGAAGCGATACGCCTTGACAAGCCGCGCATAAAAGAGAAGCTGCCGCTGTTGGTTGAAGCTGAGCATCACCTGGTACACCGTCTGCTGGTCTAGCAGCTGGAGATTGGCCCGCACAAACTGCTCAAAGGTGGCGTTTGTCTTGGTGTATGCTGCCTGGAGCTCGCGGTGGACAGTCTCCTCCTCCCCGTGCGACAGCTCCTGGCCTGGCTGGGCCTGCCCAAGCGTCGTGTACTTGTTGGTGTCGATCTGCTGCTCCAACCGATGCAACCGGTCCACCAACATCTCCACAACCCAGCTGCCCACAAGCCGTTTCTGCATGAGTGTGGTGTGTTCCGCGTTGTGGGTCTGCACAAGATACTCCAACAAGCCCTCAAACGCAGCGTCACCCTCTTCCTTCATCATGGCAAGACACACACTGGCAAACAGCTCTGTGGTGTCATACAACTGGCGGGCTGCCGCGGTGTACTCTTTTTGCCCAAGCAACGCCCGTCCGCGCTTCACCTTGATGATGTTGCGCACCACCGGCAGCTCCACCGCGGCAAGAGCCGTTTCGTACTCCCCCAACGCCACCAACTGTGGCCACACGTTCCGTGCCTCCTGGTGCGGCACCACCTCCCACACCCGCATGTTGGTGTACACCCAAAAGGTGCCGGGGGGGCACAGGTAGTCGCACGCAAGTCCCACCACCCGCTCCAGACTGTCGAGCTCAAGCGGCTCACGGAAAGCCGTGGTGCCGTCAAGCTGGCTGAGCGCCACGAGTTCCTGGGACAGTGAGTGGTACGCGAGGAGGTGGAACCGGGAAAACACAAGGTGCGGTGGCCGCTTGCCGCCAGGAAGCAGTGTGCCCACAAGCCGCTCGGTGTGGGCATCGAGAATGGTGTCGTTGGAGTACACCACCCAGCGAGAAGCGTCGCACTCGCAGCGCACGGGCCCGTCGGCCAGGTACGTGGCAGTGGCGGCGGGTGGCTGTTTCAAGCCCCGGGCAATTGCCTCGTACAGCAACAGGTCAACCTCAAACAGAACCCGCTCCCGGTCGCCCGCCACCACCACCCGCGCCTGGCCCTCGCGCACCCACCCCGTGATGCCGCGGATGCCCTCGTGGAACTTGTGGATTGTCTTGAAATGCTTGTCGTCCTTCTTGGCTGCCTCGGGCTGGTGCAATACCTTGGCGTACAGCACCGTGCCGTCGCCAGTGCCCACAAGACACAGCACCGCGTCGCCACTCCCGGGCAACCACCACACACACGTCACGGCCACGCCGCGGAGCTTGCCCAATGGCTTGGGCTGCGTGTACAGCGGGTGGAGATGGTACACGGCATGTACCCGGCCGTCGTACACCCCGACCAACGCGTGCTCGCCGTCCGGGTGCACCCACATCCCCGAAAGCCGAGCCTGGGGCGTGGCAAACGCTGCGCCCACGTCCACGGTGGCCACGCTGCCCGGGTTGTCCAAGTGGAGGTGGTAGGCCAATTTGCCCCCGGCAAGAAGATACAACCGGTTGCTGGCCACCGCCATCAGCTGCAACCGGGCAAGGTCGAACTGGAGCTGCACCGGCTCGAGCAGGAAAAGCGGAGGCATCGCTGTCAGGTGATTAATATCCCCCACCATCATGTCGTTGGTGTACCGGCCGCTCAGCAGAGCCCAGAAGGCGTTTCTCGACCGGTTGATCCGCGTGGACCAGGCCGGCGAGTTGGGGGCCAACTACATCTACGCCGGACAGTACTTTGTGCTTGCCCACCGGTACCCGCACCTCCAGCCCGTGCTCAAGCACATGTGGGAGCAGGAGATCCACCACCACAGCACCTTCAACCAGTTGCAGACGGCGCGGCGCGTGCGGCCGCTGTTGCTCACGCCGGCATGGAAGGCGGGGGCTGTGGCCTTGGGCGTGGCCACGGCCTCGCTCAGCAAGGAGGCTGCCATGGCGTGCACGGTGGCGGTGGAGACGGTGATTGGCGGGCACTACAACGAACAGTTGCGCGTGTTGATGAACCAGTTTGGCACGCAGGCGGTGGACGCCGAGGGCAAGGAGGTGGAGGCACCAGTGGCGCCAGAGCTCAAGGAGTTGCAGCACACCGTCAAGACGTTCCGGGACGACGAGTTGGAGCACTTGGACACGGCCATCGAGCACGACGCCGAGAAGGCTGTCCCGTACCGCTTGTTGACGGAGGTGATCAAGGGCACCTGCCGTGCTGCCATCTGGACGGCCGAGCGGGTGTAGCTGTCCGGCACCACGTGCCAGCGCCGTGGCCACCCCTCACCACGAATATACATACACACGGCTCCCGCTGGTCACCACAAGCGTGGCATCGTCAATGAACCGCGCCTCGGAGATCCACACGTTCTCCTCGCCCGCCACTGCCAACAGCGGCGTGATGGTGTAGAAAACATCGCTCGTGGCCGACGACACGTTCACGGGCAACCCCTCGATCGGATACATGGCCATCACAAGCACGCTCTGCCACAGAGTGCTGACAATGTGGATCTTGGTGGAGGTGGCCACGGCCATGCGCCGTCCCGACGGCGACACACACACACACCAGCTAAAGTCCCGCTGGAACGGTGTGCTGAACAAGGGCACAAGCCGGAAGTCCTCGCCCTCCGCCTCGCTGACGGTCTGGCGCGGCCGCCCCTCGAAAAAGTCCTCGCGGTACTGCTCAAACCCAGTGCCCGAGGCAAACTCCTTGCTGATGCAGAGCACAATCTCCAGCACGCGGTTCCCGCCGGCTGGGTTGCGGCGCTCGCCCACAAACGTGCCCGGTGCCTCGAGCGGCCATGCCAGCTCGACCGGCAACGACACGCTGCTGTCGAGATTGTGGTTAAAGTACTCCCATAGGCTGGGCGGCAGCTGTTTGGTGCGCTTGTCACGCAGCTGGTCACGGGGCGGTGGCAAGACGCGCCGGGGCAAGCCGCAGATGTGGGACTCGTCGATGCCGTTGATCACCACCATGTAGTCGTCGCGCAACGCCATGTGGAGCGTCAGGCGGTAGTGGGAGAACCCCACCTCCTCCTTGGTGCTGATGTTCACCATCTCCAATCCACCCAAGCGCCGCAGCTCGATAAACAACACCTCGCCGCCGGCCAGCACGTACACGTACTCCACGCGGCTCGGGCTCTGTTTGAGAAACACCCGTTTGGAAAGGTGCGGCTGCTGGTGGTTGATGGCGTACACACCCACCCGGCCCACGGCAGCCGCTGCGAGAAACTGGTCGTCGCTCAGCATGCTGAAGCGGTGCACGTCGTGCGGCACCGGGATCACGCCGTACAACGGCAAGCCACTCACCACCAGCGGTGCGCGCGGGTGCTTGAGGCTGGTTGTGGAGAACAAGGCCACCATGTGCTGCGAGTTGGGAAGCACGGGTAGCGGCGCCTCGAACAACTGCTCGTCGCTGCACGGCGTGATGCCGTCGTACTGTGGGAACGGCTGGGCGTCGGCGTCTGTTGGTGGGGGGTCTTTGCTCCCCGGCCGTGGCGTGTACCAGCACGTCCGGGCGTTGATTTTGAGCACCACGAGAACAAACCGACCGCTGGTGCTCACGCTGCGGTACGAGTCGGCCAAGTGGCGGGGCCAGAACACCGCGTTGGGGTACTGCTCGAGCTGGAAACACCCGAGCCACGCTGTGTAGCGGCAGGTGGGTGGCTGGGCCCCGAGCATCTTCAATGGCACTTTGACCCGCGTGGAGACGTAAAACAACACCAGCTCCTCGTCCATCATGTGGCGACCCACCCACGCCTGCATCGCCGTGTCGCCAAACCCCTCGGGGAAGAAGCGGTGGCGCGTGCCCACAGCGCGCCGCACGTGGTGGATGAAGCCGTGGCGCCAGGCTCGGCACACATGGCTGGCCCGCATGCACAGCACCGGGTCGTCGGGGAGATGGCCCATCACCTTGTCCATCAACTCCACGGGGAGCCAGTTCCAGTTCATGCGATGAGTTTGTGTGTGGTTGATCTTCATGTTCGGAGCCAAGCACAAGGAATGGTTTTACCTCCATGTGGCCCGAGTGGCGCCGCCGGAGGACGCCAGCGGGGACCCTCTCCTGTGGAAGACGTGGGTGGTGGCTGCCTTGAAGGCAGTGCACGGGGAGGTGGGGGCCAGCATGGGGTTTGACGTGTTGCAGAGCGGAACAGGCCACGCTGTGATCCGGGTCCACTACGCCGACCGGGTGAAGATGGCGTCTGCCGTGGCTGCATACGTGGGCCACGACAACGGAGACGTGCTGCTCCGGGTGGTGGCTTCGAGCGAGTTTCTCTCGGCATTGGTGCCTCTGGTGGTTGCCAGAGCGTGACTTCTGTGTGCTGCTGGACCCGTGCGTCGCTGGATCCGTGCGTCGCTGGACCCCACGCTTGCTCGTGACTGCCTTTACTGCCTATGCCTACGCCCACTCCGCGCCCCTAGCGCTCCTTCAACGCCTTGTTGCGCTTCTCGCGCCTGCGCATGCGCTCGACCCGCTTGGCGTGCATCTTCTCCGCCATCCGCTCGTACCGCTCCTTCTCCTCCTTGTCGGCCCGCCGCTTCTTCAACGCCTCGATCCGCTCCACCCGCGCCTGCTCCTTCTCGTCGCGCAACTCCTGCAACTTGGCCTTGGTCGCCTTCTCATCCGCCGCCTTCTCGGCCCGCCGCGCATAGTCCAGCTTCACACCAATAGACCGCACCCGGAACGCTCTCTTCAGAATCTTCCACTCCTTCCCGTTCACCCGCGCCCCCTCGCCCTTGCCCTTGACCGCAAGCGGATCGTCGTACTTCGTGGAAGCAGTCATGGCCGACCACCTCACACCCAGCACTTTTTTTTTTTGGACCCACCCGATGACCTGCACACTGCGCGGCACGTGCCGGTCGTGTGGCCACCGCGAGCCTTAACTGCGGCTAGCTCCACGTCGACCCGGATAAGCCGCTTGCTCTCGCCATGCTTCTCAAGTGGTGGGTTCTCTGTGCCCTGGCGGTCTGGGGGGCATACACTCCCAAGGTGACTGAGAAGGAGTTTTCGTCCCACTCCCACCTTATGTATTTCGACGACCTGCCCAACGTGTTGAACCTTGTGGGCAACGCCGTGTATCTTTCCACCGACGACGGTGCCAAGTGGGACCAGGTGGACAGCATCAAGGGCCAGGTTGTCAGCTTGGTGCGTGCACCGTTTGACCAGAAGTCGGCCATTGCTGCCACCGACTCCACCACCCACTACGCCACCCTGGACCTGGGAAAGACCTGGAACTCCTTCACCACCGAGGGCGACGGCACCGAGTTCCTCAACCTGCTCTCGTTCTACAACAGCGCACCGTACGCCCTCTCCACTGTCGAGGTGTGTGCGCGCCCCGGCAATTGCGTCCCCAAGTTGTACTACACCAAGGACATGTTTGCTCTGCAGCCCGTGGTGGTGGACGACCCGCACCTCCTCGGCTGTGTGTTTGCCAAGTCCTCCCACGGATTCACCCACGGCGACGAGGAGTTGATCTTGTGTGTGAGCAACAAGGAGGGCACGCCCAAGGTGGTGTACACCACCGACTGGTTTGCCTCCTTCCACGACGCCGAGCTCCCGGTGCCGCTGCTGATCGAGGCTGCAGACTTGGAGTTGTACCTCCCGCACGTGGTCCAGAACTACGTGTGTGTGGTGGTGCTGCACCGCCGTGGTGGCAACAACCAGGAACAGTTCTTGTTCACCTCCACCGACGGCAAGACGTTTCTGCAGGCCAAGTTTGGCGCGGGCAGCGACGCCGGCGGAGCCCACCCGCGGTTGTACCGCGAGCAGTTCACAGTGATGGCCAGCGAGTACGACCTGTTGCATGTGGCCATCTGGCTGCACAACGTGCTGCACAACGACCGCGCACACGAGACGCACCGTGGCAAGGGCCGCGAGCCCAGCGACGTGCTGCTGATCTACATTCTGGAGCCCGAGGGCAAGACCTTCAACAAGTTCTACGGCGCCAGTGCCGGCACCCACGAGGGCATTGTGCAGTTGCAAAAGGTGTCGGCCAACGACGAGCTGTTTGCCAGCCAGTTGAACGGCGTCTGGCTTGCCGAGGTGTCCACCGGGGTTGGCGAACACAACCTGGTGCGTCACGCCGCGTTGGGTCTGCGCATTCTGTTCAATGACGGCCGCACGTGGGACAAGCTCTTGGTGGACGAATCCGTGCCCGAGAACAAGGCTGAGATCGACGCCTGCCACGCCACCAAGGGCATCCAGGACCTGGACACGTGCGACTTGTACCTTATTCTGTCCACCGAGGACGCCGGCGGCGGCGTGAAGGGCACCACCGGCCCGGCCCCAGGCATCATCATGGGCGTGGGTCTGGTGATCCCTGCCGGCACTGCCAACACCATTGGCCAGTACTTGACGTCCAAAACGTGGTTGCTGCGCGATGCCGGGCTCCTGTGGACCAAGGTGATTGACGAGCCGTGCGTGTTTCTGTTTGGCGACCAGGGCAACGTGATCCTTGCCGTTCCCGTGGCGCTCCTGCTGAAGGGCACGCGCGCATACTACCTGGTGGACCAGGGCGCCACCTGGACCGAGTTTCTCCTCTCCAAGCGGAACCTGACGCCGTTCCTGATCGTCACCACGGTGGACGGCACCGGCACCAAGTTTGTCGTGTCGGCGCTTCTCGACGCCACCCGCGTGGGCGAAAAGACGCTTGTGGTGGCGGTGGACTTGTCCCAGGCCTTGACCAGCACCTGTCTGGATGGCGACATGGAGGACTGGTACCCTGGCGGGGAGGACGGGGTGGTTGCCGGCCGCAAGGAGTATCCGCCTGGCGACCCCAAGTGCATCCGCGGCATGCGCCAGCGGTTCCGTCGCCGGAAGCAGTTTGCCAAGTGTTTTGTCAACCAGCTCTACAAGGAGAACGTTCCCAGCACCACGTACTGCCGGTGCACGGTCGAGGACAACGAGTGCAACTTTGGCCTCTTTGCCAACGCGGACGGGACGTGTGTCCAGGACACACCGGTGCTCCAGGGCATGTGCGAGGGCAAACCCAACACCACCGTCATCTCGATCCCCATGTACCGGCTCCGCCGCGGCAATGCGTGCGTGGGCTACAACACCCCCAAGACCCAGCTCAGCATGGAGTGTGGCCAGATCCACGACCATGCCACCAACAGCAACGTGATGCTCAAGGTGTTCCAGATGGAGGGCGATGTGGTGGAGACGCGCTACCTCCTGAAGCCGTACAAGGTGCAGGAGCCGTTGTTTGTGCGCACCCTGTTCAACAAGGTGTACATGCTGCAGGACGGCGGAGTGTCGTTCGTGGAGATCCAGCACAAGGTGCCTGGTTCGGACCGGAACGAGGAGTTCCTCTCCATCTACCACCACCCGCACTACTCCGACTACGTCTACCTCTTGACCGGGTCTCCGCGGTTGTACGTGTCGCGCGATGCCGGCCAGCTGTTCCGGATGGTGACCATGCCGCTGGTGCCGTCGCGCCACATCCGCGTGATGGACTTTAGCAAGGCCACGCCCGACAGGTTTGTGTGGTACCAGGACGACCACTGCCGCGACGCACACACGTGCGAGTACACGGCGTGGCTCGTGGGACTGGACTACCAGGCCACCAAGATGGGCGACAACTTGGGCCGGTGCTGGTTCGTGGGGGCTGCCATGGACCCGCAGTACAGCGCCAACAAGGACTTGATGTACTGCATGTCCCGGCGCAAGGGCGACGCCACCTACTCGGACATGGTGCTGAGCACGGACTACTTCAAGACCCGCACCACGGTGTTTGAGCGCACAGTCGGGTTTGCGCTTGTGGAGCTGTTTGCCGTCACGGCCCAGGGCGTGCCGGACCACATTCTGGACATTGTCGCGTACCTGAGTGTGGACGGCACGACGTTTGCCGAGGCGCGCTTCCCGCACGACGTCCAGGTGGGCCACTCGGCCTTCACGTTTGTGGATCTGTCCACCAAGGCGATCTTCATGCACGTCACGACCGATGCGTCGGAGGGGGCGCGGCGCGGGGTGTTGCTCAAGAGCAACTACAACGGCACCGACTACACACTTGTGTTGCGGGACGTGAACCGCGACAAGGCGGGGTACGTGGACTACGAGCGGATCAAGGGCTTGGACGGAATCATGGCCGTCAACACGGTTGCCAACCCGGACGAGGCCTCGAACGGAGCGCAGAAGCGGCTCAAAACCAAGATGACCTTCAACGACGGCGGCGAGTGGTTCGACTTGAAGCCGCCCCACGTGGACCTGGCAGGCAAGCCGTACCCGTGTGTGGAGAAGCTAGGCGGGCAGTCCGACCCCAAGCTGCTTGCCAAGTGCAGTCTCAATCTCCTCAGCTACACGGCCCGCACCGACTCGCTCGATACGTACGCGCTGGGGCTGGCGGTTGGCTTCATGATGGCCAACGGCGCAGTGGGTGCGCTGTACGGGCCCCAGGACGCCGTGGCCACGTTTCTTTCCCGAGACGGCGGCACGCTGTGGACCGAGGTGTACGAGGGCCGCAACATGTGGGAGTACGGAGACCAGGGACTGGTGATTGTGCTTGTGCATGACGGGGTGCCGACCACGAGTGTGAAGTTCAGCGTGGATGGCGGCTTGACCTTCCGCGAGTTCCAGTTCAGCAGCGAGCCTGTGGTGGTGACCGACCTCACCACGGTGCCGCTGGACACTCTGCGGCACTTTGTGGTGTGGGCCCAGAGCACCGACCGCTCCAAGCGGGCGCTGGTGGCGTACCTGTTGGACTTTACGGGGGTGTTTACGCGCCAGTGTGTGTTGGACTTGAAGAACCCGCTCAAAGACGACTTTGAGTACTTCAGCCCGCGCCACCCCGACGCCAGTGACACGTGTGTGTTTGGCCGCGAGAGCGCGTATCTCCGCCGCCGTGCGTCTCTGACCTCGTGTTATGTTGGCGACATCAACTTGACCGAGGGCTACAAGAAGGTGCGCAACTGTCCGTGCACCCGCAAGGACTATGAGTGCGACTACAACTACCAGCGCGACGTGGACGGCACCTGCAAGTTGGTGAAGGGCTACACCCCGCCCAACCGCTTGGACATGTGCAAAGCAGACCCCAAGGCGTTTGAATACTTTGAGCCCACGGGCTACCGCAAGATTGCTCTCAGCACCTGCGAGGGCGGCACGGAGTTTGACCGGTTGGACCCCAAGCCGTGTCCCGGCCACGAGGACGAGTTCCGCAAGGAACACCTGCGGAACATCGGCGTGTTGGGGTGGTTGGGCGTCACGGCGGTTCCGATCGTGGTGTTTGCGCTGGCTCTCTGGTTTGTGTACGAGCGCGGGATCCGGCGCAACGGTGGGTTTGCGCGGTTTGGTGAGATCCGTCTTGGCGACGACGACCTCGACTTGGTGGAAAACACCTGGAGTGACAAGGTGGTGAACAAGGTGGTGACGTTTGGCGTGGCGGTGTTCCAGGTGCTCATGCTGGTGGTGCGGCTCCGGCTGCTGTTGAACAGCCGCCAGTGGTTTGGTGGATCCCGCCGCACCTACGTCCTGGTGCCTGGCGACGACGACTTGTTCCAGTTCCAGGACGAAAGCGACGAGTTGATGGAGGATGCCGAGGAGATATAGTTGCTATGTGTTAAAACGCCGTGTACACGTCGTCGTTGAAGATGTTGTCCAACAGCATCAAGTAGTCGTTTTCGTTGCTCATGATCAGGGCCCACAACTCCTCCATGTCGTTCAGCACCACAAACTCCTTCTTCACCTCGCCGGTGCCGGCCACAGGCGTAGTGCCCTCGGCAACGCTGCCAGAGTCCAGCAGCGTTGCCAGCATCGACAGTGCCTCCACAAACAGCGGGTAGCTCTGGTTCAACCGGTCCATGGGCACTTTTTGGCGGGCAATGGCAAGAATCTCCTTGAGCTGGTGCACCGTGGCGTGGCGGATGACGTTGAACTTGTTCATGTCCTTCACCATCACCGGGCTGTTGCCGTTCAGAGTCGGCAGCGGCAGCAAGAACTCGTCCTTGATCACCTGGAAGATGAGCGAGTGGGCGCGGTGGAGCCGCCACAGGTAGAAGTAGCGCTTCGAGAGCTGCAAGAACACCTTGTTCTGCACGTCGCGCGACTTGGACAAGGTGGTGATCAACTCCTCAAGCACGCCCTTGGTGGTGGCCACTGGCAGCGGGTTCCCTGGGTCTGCGGCCTCAAACACCATGGGGGTGATCTTGAACTGGATCTTGGCGTTGTCGATCCAGAACTGGGACCGAATCATGGCCAGGTACATGATGGGCAACATCTTGTGCATGCCAAAGAAGAGCATGGGTGTCACCACCATGTCCCAGCCCGGCCCCACCACCGCCAGGGGGTCCACCACAAGCTTCAAGCACTCCTGGCCAATCTCGGTGGCCACAAGCATGGACTTGCGGAAGTAGGTGAAGGCAACGCTCTCCCGGGAACCGCTGGTTCCCTCGTAGTGGTACTGCAAGTGCAGGTACACCAGAAGGCAGAAGGTGCGGCAGTAGACGTACGTGGTCAAGTCGTACACCTTCTGGAGCGCATCGGTGCGGGAGTGGTTGTACGGCGTGGCAATCTTCGCCAACAGCCCGTACGTGTCGGCAAGAAACTGTTCGATGTCGGCAAGCGCCGACTCCACGTCCACGGTCCGGGGTCTTTCCCGGAGCATCAGCACCATGCGAAGCAACCGCAGCACCCGTGGGTAGACCTGGGAGTCACACTGGTAAAAGTGCCGCACCACCACCAGCTCCACCTCCATGTCCTGGATGTTGCAGCTGCGCTCGTCCGAAAGCGGGAGCCGCGTGTCGTAGAGCTCCGGGTCAATGAGCAACTTGGTGCCCAACATGAATCCCTTTTTGAGATCGAGTCCCACGAGAAAGTGCCACAGCTTGCGCCAGATGTTCACCAACTTGGGGTCCTCGGTGAGCTGGTCAAACTCCAGCGGGTCGCGGTTGAGCCCAATGGCCGTGCCCATCTGTGCAATCATCCCCGTAAACACCGACAGGTCGCTGCCGTCCACCCCGTCGCTGTCCTCCGGGCTGTAGAAGTTGTGGATGCGGATAAGCATCGCAAGCCGGAAGATGAAGAGCAGCAGCTTGCGGAGAATGGCAAACTGGTCGAGGCACCTGTGGGCCACGTCCACTGCCTCGTCCGAGACCGTGTGTTTCCGGAGGTACTCCCACTCGGGGTCCTCGTCTGGGTGGACCGGCAGGTCCAGGTTGGAGTAGAGGGTGAGCAGCGCAAGCCGCAACACCATCATCAACAGTCCCAAGTTGGCGTATTCGAGCTTTTTCGACACCGTCACCTTGGGAAACGGCTCGTCCACCATCTGGCGTGGGCCCAACACCGTTTCGAAACAGATGCTCGAAAAGTACACCTCGTCCATGAGCGGGAAGACTGGGTACACGTACCGGAAGAAACGCTCGACAAGGAGCCAGGTGGCCTTTTGTGTCGGGAGTGCCTTGTGGATGCGCTCGGTGAGCTCGTCGTCAGCCGAACACACGTCCTGCTTCAACGCGCCCTTGTTGGAGGACGACAAACGCAAGTGCGGCATGCCCTCCGCCACCGGTCGGTTGCCGTCCTGCTTGTCATCCGGCTTCCCGTTCGGGGACTCGGCGTTGAACAACTGGACATCAAAGATCCCCTCCTGTTCGTACAACCGCCGGCGGAACCGCCACTCGTTCGCCTGGTCTTTGTGGCACTTCCGTCCCTTTTCGTTTTCGGGCGGCAGAATCCGCTTCACCCCGCCATATGGCCACGACTTGCGCACTCTCTTGGCCTCGTGCACCATCCCCCACAAGTGCACGAGAAACCGGTCCTTCTGGATGATCAGCCGGTACAGCAACGGCCCGTGGTTTGTGAGCCGCGCCTGCGTCACGTGGATGCACAGGTAGCCGCTGTGGAACACCACTACGTCCGGCGGCGACCCTGCACGCGGCGGCAGGTATGCCCGCGGGTCCACCTGGGTGTATGTGTATCCGTTTGGAGTTCCTGCGGCCGGAGGCCAGTGCTGGAGCGGTGGAAGCTGCACCTGCGGCTGCTGCGGAGGCAGCGGCGCGGGTGGCGGGTTGGTTCCGGGAGGCGCCCCGCCCCAGGCATCCACCGCCGCGTTCTGGGAGCTGGCGCCCATCAGCGTCTCGATCATGCGGATGCGGTCCTTGAGCACCTCGAGCTCCAGCGTGAGCTGGGTGGGCGGCACGGGGAGAATCAGAACCTCCTGTTCGTGCGGCTTGCGCATGTAGGCGCGGAACTGGCCAAACGCCGTGGTGACGTTTGGTGGTTGGGCCGGGGAGGCGATCGGAGGCGGCGGCACCGCTCCGATCGGCAGCACCGCCAGCTCGCGGTACACCTCGTAGTTGCGCGTGACGTCCGCGGTCTGCTGTTTCTTGTTGGCCAACCAGTTGGGGTCGTGGTAGGTGCAGCTGGCAGCAATGTTGTACTTGATGCACATGTCGCACGGGTGGCCGCGGTCGCACTTGACCTTGCGCAGGCGGCAGGTGGTGCACAGCTGGGGCACGCGGTTGCGGCGCCGTGGCTGTTTCGCCGCCTGCTCGGGCGCGGCGGTAGCTTGTGGAGGCAGGTTCATGTGGGTGGCTGTCACCTCGGTGTTAAGGGCAAAAGAGGAAGAAACGGGGTGGCGGAAAGCCTTGGCAACTGCCCAAACCGGATTTATTTCCGCAATCCCCGAGACGGGTCCGGGCCCTGCGCCGTCCACTAGCACGCGCCTACATGAGATCGAGCATGTCCGCCAGGTAAGCAATGTCGGCCATGTCGCCCACTCCGGTGACAAAGTGGTCAAAGTCCGTCACCTCGAGCAACGCGTCCGGAATGGTGGTGCTCCCGGGCGTGATCACCGGGCTCCCGTACTGCTGGTTGTCGTGGAGAAGGTCGCCGAACATGGCCTCGCGCGGCGTCGTGGGGAGCGGCGGGTACACCGGCATCCGCTGCTCCTCGTCGGCCGGCGTGGCAGCTGCGCGTCCCCGGCCACCCATCTGCCGGTCCAAGGCTGCGTTCAAGTCGTCAAAGTTCTTGATGGTGTTGACAAAGAACCGCACCAGCGTCAGCACCCGCCACGCCATGTAGTAGCTGTTCTTGAAGTGGTCCGCGCGGTCCATGAACAACTGCATGTACTCGAGCAACCGCTCGTGCAACTCCAGCGGGTCGCCGTCGCTGCCGCCCACCGGCTCCAACATGTGCTTGTTGGTTTTGTGTCGGAGAACAAGCAGCACCATCAACTGCACCAGCCGGTTCACCGTGTTGAGCATTGGCCGGAGCAACCACACCTCGGCAATCCGCGCCCGCGGGCCGAGCACCGCGCCGTGCGTGTCGGCAAACCGCATGAAGGTGTGGTAGTTGTCGAGTCCGTTCACCACCGCCTGCTGCAAGTGCGTGCGGAACATGTGCTTGTGGTGCGGAATGTGCTGGCTCCGCTCGTAGTGGAGGAAGAGCACGTAGTGCACCACGTAGACAAAGTGGCGGCCCAAGATGTGCAACCACAAGTGGTGGATCTGGGTGGTGTTGTCGGCCCCGTTGGCATAGTCCACGTTCGAGAGAAGCGTGTGGATAGGGAGCACGGTGCCCGGTGTGTAGAACACGGGCTCTTGCAGAACTGCTGCCGCGGCCAGGCTGGGAGGACCGATGACCGCCTCCATCTCGCTGAGCCACTGGTTGAACTCCTGCTGGCACGGCCGCCGGCCAGCGGTGTACATCATGTTGGTGCCGCGACGAAGCAACGCCATCACCGGCACCAGGTCGCGGTAGTTGTTGATGGCGGCAAGTTCGCGCGCATAGTCGTCCTCGTGCGGGAAGTGGAGCTGGAGCTGGTCCGTGCCGCCCGCCACAGGCTGGTGCGTGATGGGCAGAAGCTCCTGCGACGACGGGAGCTGCGTATCGTACCACCCATCGTTGTTGAGGGCAATGGGGCACCCTGTCATGAGCAGCTCGTACACGTCAAGGTTCAGCATCAGCCACCAGAGCTTGCGCCACCAGTGGCGTTTGCGGAACGTGAGGGTGTTGGCGTTGTGTTCCAACCGCAGGCCCATGGCCACAAAGTTGAGCGGGTCGCGGTAGAGCCCCATGCGCCGAGCCGTGCCCACCACCGATCCGAAAAACCGGTCGTTCTCGCTCACACACTGGCGCGCGTAGTTGTCGTCGTCGTGGCTCTCGGGGCTGAGCATGAGATACGACTTGTAGAGGAGAGCACACTGGATGAACTCAAGCGTGGAGACCCCGTCGTGGCTGCCCTCTTCAAACACATTCACGCTGAGAAGCTGGGACAAGAAGTGCTGCGCGTACTCCACCACCAGCACCGGCACCACGTGCTCGGGCCGCGCAAGCAACTCCTCTTCCGCATTGCCGGCAATCTGCGACCACACAAACCCCGGCAGGTTGATGGGGAGACCCAACCACGCAATGCGCACCACCAAGAGCACGGTGGAGATGGCAATCATCTGTTGCGACCGAGCCATGCCCTCGGGCTGGGCCGTGAGAATAAACTCGGCACCGCCGTCGTTGGGGCCGACGGTGTCCACGGTTGCCTGGAGAAGCAGCCGGTCGTCCACGAACGGGGCGTGTGTGTGGTGGCGGCGCAAAAACGTGTGCACAAGGAGCCACACCACGCGGCACGGCGGAAGCAGCCGCTGCACGAGCTGCAACATTTCTGGGTACGCAAGGTGGGAAATGTCGTTGGTGGAGTTGGTGAGCACGTTGAGGTGCTTCTTCTGCCGCTTGGAGCCCTTGATGAAGCTCAGTGGAGGAGCCGATGCGGGTGGCGGAGGCGGAGGCGGCAACAGGGACACGGGAAGGCCTGTCAGAGCTGGGGCTGCGATGGGCTGGTTGTACGCAATCGGAAGGGGAGAAATGGCCCCAGGAGCCTCCAAGGCCGATCCCATGGGGGGTGCCAACGTCGAGCCCATGGGCGTCTCGGGAACAGTGGCGTGCCCGAAGAAGCCGTCGAAGGAAGCGTGCGGCACGGCCACGTTCAAGTTGGAGTTCAAGTCGATAAAGTCGGCGGTGGGGGCGTTGCCGTTGCGTTTGCGGCGGGGCAACGGCACCGGCTCCAACGGCAACGGCTCCATCTTGGGCTCGGGCTTGGATTCGCCAAGCGTGGTGAAGTCGATCTCGTTCTCTTGGTGCAGAAAGTCGTACTCCTCGTACACGGCCTCAAACTCGCCCAGGGGCATTTTGAACGGGTTGAGCATGGCCTGCTGGTGGAGGGCAATCTCCACCCGGTGCTGGTTCTCCTGGTGCTGCTGGAAGTTGGTGTACAACCGCTTGAAGTTGTTGATCTTGAAGTAGAGGCGCTTGAGGTACGGGTCGAGCCGGATGAAGGCGTGGTGCAGCAAGAGCCCCAACTTGATGAAGCGCCCGCTCGGCTGCACCGTTAGTGTGTTGAGCGTGGCAAACAACTGGAGGGGTTCCGAGTCGGGGCCTGCCGCGCCCGGTGGGGGCGGCAGCAGCGGCGGTGCCAACAGCACCTCACGCATGCGCAAGGTGTTTTCCAACACAAGCACCTTGTCGCGCAACGCCATCAACTCGCTCTCGTGGTCCTCGGCCATGTCCTCGGACACGCCTGGCTCGGCGGCAAGGCCCTTGGCCCACGGCGGGTCGATGTAGCGACACAAGTGCAGAACGCCGTTCTTGCTGCAGCCACCGCACACCGGTCGCACGCGGTCACACTTGACCTTGCGCCGGCGGCAGATGACACACAGGATGGGCATCCGGTTGCGCCGGCGGTTGTCGTCTGCCATGGCCCACGGGGAGGGATAAGAAAATGCGTGCTGGGCGGAGGAGTTATTTTCCTGCCCGAGTCAACAGAGACTGATGGATCTGATAACGTGGACGCTGGAGGCAAGGAACCGTTGGCGCGCAGACAAGTTTGTGCACAGGTGGAGTCCAACAATGGTATCCAAGATGAGGTCGTTGTGAAATCCAAGCTTGACGTTCGCTGGAGATATCGGCTACATCTGCGGGGTCGGCTTATACGCGACAACGGTTTCGGGGTTTGATGGAATCGATAACTTTGTGGGTACGAACAGGGGGCGCGGCTTTCCCCGCACAAGCAGCAGCGACGGGTGGCACCAGGTTCCCACAGCCTGCCCGCGTCATGCAGTCCCCGCTTCGGGGCCCAGCCCGCGTGGGTTGCTGTTTCCGAGGCGGTCCGGTCGACACCGCTCCGCCAGCGGCTGGCGGCGCGTGTGCCCAGGTGTACGCTCCGGTGCGTAAGCCTCAGTCCATGGCGCCGGCAGCGGCACGGCCATCGCGCCGAAAGCGGCAATGGCCGAAAACGGCAACGCATCGGACATTGCCGAACACGTACACACAACATGCCTGCCATGTCTCCGGTGCGCGGGCTGCCCGCGGGGTCGCCGGTGCGCGGTGTGCCGGCGCTGCCGGCGCTGCCGCGGACGCTCACGCTCGACCAGGCGATGGCGTATATCGGTGAGTTGGAGCTGGAGCTCCACGAGTTCCAGCTGTTGTCCAAGCAGATCGAGCAGGAGTTGGAGGCCGAGCTCCAGACAGCCGACACGGAGCGCGCAGAGCTCCGGCAGCAGCTTGCGGCTCGGGAACTCGATCTCAAGAACACCAAGCAGAAGATGGCGGGGCTTTCGTCGGAGCTTGTGCGCGTGGCCACGGCGTCGCAGGAAGCCACGCGCCAGTTGCAGGAGCAGGTGAGCCAGCACCACACGCGGTTGGTGGACGTGGAGACCCTCCATGACGGCAGCGAGCAGATGGTGCGCCAGCTCCAGGCACAGCTTGCAGAGCTGCACGAGCTCAACAGCGTCTTGTTGGAGAAGAACGCGGAGTTGGAGAGCGAGGTGGAACACACCAAGGCGCAGCTTGTGAAGGAGCAGCTAGGGCGGGCCAACGAGGCGAACGAGGCCAGCGAGCTCCGGACCCGGCTTCGGCAGGCGGAGCAGCGGGTGCGGCGGGACCGGCCGGCATCGGTGGAGGTGTTGCCGTTGCCGGCACCGCGGCTCAAGCGCACCGATTCGCGGTTCCTGGCGTCGCCGCTGATGCAGCAGCTCCACGAAATGATGGCGCGGCAGGAGAAGGTGACGACGCGGCTCACGTCGTTCAAGACCAAGTTCTTGTCCAGCCGCAACTTGGCACAGATGGCAGCCGGCCACCCGGCGCCAGCAAGTCTTTCGCAGACCAACGTGGTGGCCAAGGCCGGGAACCGGTTCAAGCAGCTGGAGAGCTCGTTGAACGTGCGGGCGCTCCTTGAGAGCATCGAGGGGAGCCCGTGCGACCGGCCGGCGGCGGAGTCCGCGCGGTCGCCGCCCAAACGCCGCAACCTCCTAGAAGCGCTCAAGGGCAGTGCAAAGTGAATGACTACGACTTATGGCAAGAAACTACCAAGTGGCAAAAGACTTCTTTCATTTCAATACTCACCTGGGAAGAAGCATGCTCCTTAGAACTTGGAGAACTGCTTGTTGGACTTGCCGGTACCAGAAGCCACCTTCACCACGTTGAAACGCACCGTCTTGGAGAGGGGACGGCACTGGCCAACGGTCACGATGTCACCCTCAGACACGCGGAAGGCAGGGGACAAGTGAGCGGCCAAGTTCTTGTGGCGCTTCTCGTAACGGTTGTACTTGGGGACGTAGTGGAGGTAGTCTCTTCTGATGATGATGGTTCTGTGCATCTTGGTGGAGACAACAGTGCCAGTGAGGATCTTGCCGCGGATGGACACCTCACCAGTGAAGGGGCACTTCTTGTCGATGTAAGAGCCCTCGATGGCGGTCTTGGGGGTCTTGAAGCCCAAGCCCACGTTCTTGACCCACCGCTTGGTTCTGCGGGAGCCCTTGGCCTTGGGGTTGGTGAAGATGTGCGGCTGCTTCTGGAAAGCACGCTCGGACTGGACAGTGAGTTCGGTGGCCATTGGGATGAGTGGGTGGAAGGATGGTGCGCGAGCGTGAAAAAAAGCTATGGCCTGCGGGCACCGTGCAGGACGGAACTGGCGTGCCGGATTAGGCAGGAGGGCGGCTGCGTGACTGTTTTTTGCTCTACATCGGCACGTGATGCGGTCACGTGTCAACCCGCTCCGCCAGCCGCTCCGCCAGCCGCTCCGCCAGCCGCTCCGCTACTCCGGGTCGGTGCGCCGCCGCTCCATCTCCTGCACCTTGATCTTGCTCTTGAGCGACGACTCTCCGCCCTCCACGTGCCCCCGGTCGTCCAACGCCACGCTGCCGGCCGCCTCGAACAACAGCACCTGCCCCAGCAACAACCCCAACGTCTCAATCACTCCGTACGGGTCCGTCAAGTGCAGCAGCGCGTCCGTCTGCTTCAGCGGCGGTCCCACCGCCACCGTAAACACGTTGTAGTGTCCGTCCGCCTGCGTTTCGCGCTTGGCCCGCGCCCACTCGCGCTGCACTCCGTCCAAGGCCTTGAACATGTCCTCGTCCGTCTTGTCGTCGCCGGCGCACATGACAAAGTCCGGGAGAAGCCCGTGGTCCACGACCTCCGTGGACAGGTCTTCCTGCTTGGCGCCATGGGGCAGGAGCACCAACCGCTTGACAATCTCCCCCTTGTTGAGCAGCCGCGGCCGCACCTCGATGTTGGCCTTGCCCACCATCACATCCACATCGTAGCGCTTGGTGATGGTGCTGCACAACTCCTTGAACAAGGCCGCCGCCTGGTAGTTGCCAAACATCGGGTCCGCCCGCCGGTGGTGCCACGTCAACGCCACCTTCTTGCGCTCCGTGAACGAGCCCGGCGTTTCCTTGGTGTACCGGTCAAACACCTCCGCCACCTCCTTCTGCCACAGCATGTCCACCTTGGCGGCAAGATTCACCCACTCGTCGCTGCCAACGTCCTTCATGAAACACCCGTGCTCGGCCGACAACCCCACGTTGTACCGACCGCCGCCAAACCACTTTTCGAGAAACGCCTGGTCGCGTCCGCTGATGATCCACACCTGGTTGTGCGGGTCCCGGCAGAGCGCCGCAAACACCTGCTGGAGCCGCTGCGACGGAATGGCCGCGTCCGGGTCCTGGACAATGGGCGTGAGCGTGCCGTCGTAGTCAAAGAGAAAGATGCGCTTGGAGGCCTGCTGGTAGCACTGGAGCACCATCGGACGGTTCAACGCCGGCGTGCGCTTCACCTGTGCCGACGACTCCACCGTGTTGACAAGCCGCGAAAGAAACCCCGTGACCCACGCCTTGATGTCGTGCGTGGTGACCTGGTGGTACAACTCCTCCTCGGCTCTCTTCTTTGTCGCGGGACTCAGCTCCAAGCACTGGTAGATGGCCCGCGACACCTCGCCCAGGTCCCACGGATTCACAAGCGTGGCGGGCGAAAGCACACTGGCGGTGCCCGTGAACTCGCTGAGAATCAAGGGCAGGTTGTTCTCGTGCTGACACACAACAAACTCAAACGACGTGGTGTTCATGCCGTCACGCAACAGCGTCACCACAGCAAGATCCGCCGCCCGCATCAACGCAAAGTACTCTGCCTCGAGCACCCGCATCTGGTAGTGCTGCACCGGCGTGTGGTCAAAGGTGCCGTACAGCGAGTTGATGCCGGCAATGAGCTCCAGCACCTTCTTCTCGTACCGCTTGTCCTGCACCGGGCCGGGAGTCAGCACCTGGATCAACACCACCTTGGTGCGCCACTCCGGGTGGTCTTTGAGAAACTGTTCGTATGCCTGGAGCTTTTGCACCACTCCGCGCACCTCGCTGAGCCGGTCGCGGCCAATGATAATGCTCTTGCCGCGGTACAACTCGCGGATCGCCGCCGTCTTTTCCGTCACCTCCTTGGAAAACGCTGCCGTGGAGACCCGCTGCACGTCGATGCCCACGGGAATCAGAAACACCTCGATCTGGGCCCCGTAGTACGACACCACCTGCAGCGACTGTTCCGGGTCCGGCAGACCGTTGTTGGATTCGAACGGAGCGCCGGTGGGGAGATCGTCGTCGTCGGTGATGCTCACCTGGCGCTCGACCGCCTTGGCAAGCGCCTCGGCCCCGACATCCTTCATCTCGCAGCCCACCACGCGGGTGCAGCACGACACAAAGTGCCGGGCAAACTCGTGGCTCTGGAACCCCACCTGGGTGGCTCCCAACATGCCCTCCAACAACTGGGTGCGCTTGCCAACACACCGGAAGTACTCGCTCAGCGGGAAGGGGCCGTGGACAAACAAACCAATGTGGGCGTCCGGGAACTCCATGCGGATCAACTGCGGGAGCAACAAGAGGTAGTAGTCGTTCACCCACACCACGTCGCCCGGGCGGTACACCAGCCGTACCGTCAGCATGAACGCCTCGTTGAAGCGCACGTAGTTGTGCCACGCCTCGGCGTCGTCCATCAGCTCGAGCAGCGGCTGGATGTAGTGGAAGAGGGGCCAGAGAACACTCTCGGCATAGTCCCGCCACTGCAGCTGGTTCTTGCGGAGAAGCCACACCGGGTGCACGTTCGGCAGACCGTTGAGCGCGTGCATCTTGGCCTCGATGGCCAGCTTCTCGCTCGCTCCAAGGTACAAGCCGTCCGAGTCGTCGGGGTACGGGCCGCGGCAGCTGGTGGTTTCGAGCTCGCCCGTCCAGCCAACAATGTGGGTCTCCCAGCCGGTGTGGTTCAGCATGTACGCCTGGGCCAGGTGGAGGGCCGAGTTGCCGTAGGCCGGCTTCACGTCCCAGTCCGCAGCAGCGGTGGGGCGCACCACCTGCCACGGCAAGGTGCCCACGACATTGATCACGCGGCCCGAGAACTGGGGGGAGGGGGGAGGCGACGTCATGAGGAGAGAGAGGGGAGGTGGTTGCTATGATTATGCAGGGCGTGGGATGAGGACGCGGGGGGCCCGGCTACCCGGACGAGACCGGCGGAAGGATGGACACCTCGGCAACGTCGGCAAGCAGCACCTCGGCCGCCTCCCGGTCCACGTACTCGGTGTCCACGGCAATAGCGCAGGCGGTGGCGATGTACTCGGAAAACAGCAGTCCGTGGCGGCGAGCGATGGCAGCAAGAAGATCGGCAAGCGTGGCGGTGGTGGCGGGAGCCCGTGCCTCCACCTCCACAGTCTCCTGGCGGGTGCCCACCATCTCCCGCGCAGGACCCCAGTACATGACACTGACCTTCATGTTACACAGTATAAAGACAAACAGTAGGCGCAGGCGCATCTACGCCTCCAAGGACATCAAGCTGCCGACAAACGTCAAGATCAAGCGCGAGCGCACCTCGTTGATGTCCTCGGGGATCAACCAGATCAAGGCACCCAACTTGCGAGCAATGGAAATGGCCAAGCGGGCGTTGGCATAGCGGTCCTGCTCAGTGGCTCCGGCCGTCACCAAGTCGTAGTCCACGTAGCCCGGCTTCAAGCCATTCAACACGTCGAGCAAAAACACACCGGTGGCAAGCAGCGGGTCCAGGAAGGAGCGGATGGTCTGGGGCTTGCCACCGGCCGCCGCCTTGGCCGTGGCCCACTGGAGAATGTCGGCGTCCAGCAACTCGCGGCCGTTCTTGCTGAGCTTGTGGAGCGTGAGGACAATGTTGCGGCGCATCAACTGCCACACCAACCCAAGCGTCAAGGTCTTTTGGCCATCGAGAATGTCGCTCCCCTCGATGCCCACAAGCAGGAACAGGTTGGCCTTGCCGATCTGCACCGCGTAGTTGGTGTTCTCGAGCGCCTTGAACCGCATCATCTCGTTGCCCAGCGCCGGGCGCTTGTTCACGTGCTTCACCGACACCAGCCCCGGCATCACCTTCTCAAACGCCTGGAGAAGCACCGTGCCGTCCTTGAGGTCCTCGAACAACAGCACCACCGGCGGGTCCACGTCCAACAGGTTGAGCCAGAGCGTAAACACGCGGGCCTCGCGCTCGCCCTCGGCGTCAAACTCCTCGATCTCCGGCTTCTCGCTCTCCTCGATCGGGTCCAAGCCCGGGTGGGTGTTGAACAAGTGCGCCACAAAGGCAAGGTTCAACTTGGGGTTCCCCGCCACCATGGCCGTCGGCGTGAGGTACTTGCGCGCACCAATGCGCTCGGCGTTCAGCAACACCTGCTCGGCCCGCGCCAACAAGTCCGGCGTCTGCAACGGCAGAAGCAGGCACTGCTCCGGCACCAACTGGTGCAACAAGACCGTGTAGTTCTCGCCGTCGCTGACATCCTTGGAAAAGTTGGCCACGCGGCGCTCCCAGCCCGCCGCCTTGAGGTGGTAGTTGAACCACCGGAGAAGAATCTTCTCGGGCGCAAGCCGCAAAAACTGCTCGAGCGTCTCGTCGTCCTCCAACAAGCGGTACAACTCCGGGTGGAGCTTGATGTCGATGTTGGAAAGAAGCCCGCGGCGGATGATCTGCCAGATCAACCCGAGAATAAGGTGCTCCTTGCCCTCGATGATGTCCTCCGGCCGCACGTTCACCACCACACAGCCAATGCCCTTGGCCGAGTTGATCACCACGTTGGCGTTCTCGCCCATGGTGAAGTTGTTGAGCGCCTTCTTGCCCTTGGGGAAGTTGAGCACCCGCGTGTCGATCGTGTCCGGAACCAGGTCGTTGATGAGCTTCAGCAACACCAACCCGTCGCGGCACTCGTCAAAGATCTGGAACGTGTCGGTGGGGAACGGAAGCCGCTCGCCCACGTGCGGGTCGCCGGCAAGCACGCTGTTGATGTGCCGGGTGAACTCCGTGCGCTCCTCGTCGTCGATCGTGTGGGTGCTTCCCAGCTGGTAGCCCAGAATGATGCGCTTGCCGCCCGACGGCTTGCGGGCGTGGCCAAAGCCGCTGCTGGCAGGCACGGCAAGCTGCTCCACCGCCGGCGCCAGCTTGGCGTCGCGCAACTTGGACACCAAGTCCACATAATCCTCCAACTCCACGTGTCCGCTGGCGTCCACGTCCACCTTCTTCATGGTGTCGCGCACGTCGTCGTAGCTCCCCTCCGTCTTGCTCACCGCCTCGATCACCTTCTGCTTGTCCACCCAGCCCTGCTCGTCAATGTCAATGGCCCGGAACGACTCCACAAGCAGGAACAAGTCCTGCTGCTCGATTGCCGGGAATCTTTTCTTCAACTTGAGAATCTCCATGGGAAGGGGGGTGGTTGTGGGGTTGCGAGGAATCGGCGATGACGTTAATTTAACTCCGCAGCTTCCGCATGTGGCTACGCTCAGCCTCTTTTGCCACCCGTGCGACACAAACACTAGTAGCACATGAGATTAGGTCCGCGTCTGCGGCTACCGCCACTGCGGCGAGTCGCCGGCTGCTATGTCGCGCCGCACCATCTCCAACGCCAACGCCCGGACGTCCTGCTCGCGGCCCCCCTCGCTTGCAATCCCCCGTAGGAGGCGGTACGACCGCTCCCGGGTCTCCTGCGCGTCGCGCTGCTCGTCCGCCAACCCGCGCAACTCGTCGCGGTACTCCCGGTCCAACTCGGCAAACAACTCCATCTCCTCGCTGCGGAGGTCGCGTGCGGCGTGCTTGCTCTCAAACACCCGTCGCGAGCGGCTGTCCACCACCACGCCCTCGTGCTCGTCGTCCAGCACCTCGCCCCGGACCACCACCTGGTCGTCGCTGTCGTAGGCGTGGTGCTCGGCAAAGAGAAGCGCCAGCGCCCGCTCGGCCTGCTCCAACGCAGCCACCTTCAGGTGGCGCAACCGGTGCAGGGTGTTGAAAATCCGGTAGTCGAGGTCCGCCACCGGCCGGATCACAAGATGCGACTGCGTGGACACGTCGCCGCTGGTGGTGTCGCCTGCGCTCAGCGTGGAGATGTACCGCCGCAGGGGCCGGGGCGGGTGCACGCCGCGGCTGCGCGGCTTGGGGTGGAGAAGCACCGGCGGCTCGTCTTCCATCAGCACGTCGGCCTCAAGCTCCTCCTCCCGCAGCTCGTCCCGCCCCAACCGCCCCGTCAACCCGCGAAACAACTGCCGCCGTGCTCGGTGTGTCTTTGCCATGGCGCACAGTGGGAGTGGATCGGTTGCGATGGCACCAGACACAATCATATTCATTACACACCCTTACACCACGCTCGTGACCTGGATGTGTTTGCCGCCCCACTCCAGCAACTGGTCCACCAAGGTGCCGGCCTCGTGGAGCGCTACAATGTCGTCGCAGCCGCCGTGCAGCACGCCTGCCACAAACAAGTTGGGCACGGTGTAGCGGCCCAGCATCTCGCCAATGTACTGCTGGAGCTCCTTGCCGTGCTTGTGGAGATCCAACTCCACAATCGCGGGCTGCGGCGTGATGGCGTACAGCTGCGAGAGCAACCCCTTGAGCCGCTTCAGAAACCCGCAGTACAGCTTCAGAAAGATCACCACCGGCAGCATCGCCATGATGGCCAGGTACTCCTTGGCAACGCTGAACGCCGAGCCGTCCGCGGTGGAGAGGTCGGCGTTGTTGGCCGGTGCCTTCTTGCCCGCAGTCTTGCCCCCCGCCTTCTTGCCCCCCGCCTTCTTGCCCGCCGCGGTGTCGTCTTCCGGGCTCTGCACAAGCACCCCGTTGGGGCCCAGCTCGGACTCGGTGCCCAGCAGCAGCAGCCGCCCGGCCCCGTCCATGTTGTAGAGCGCCAGCTCGTCCAGCTCGCCGTTCTTGGTCTGGCCTGCGCGCGCCGCAGTGCCGATCGTCAGCAGAACCGCCTCCTCCGACACCGGCACGTACAGCATCCGCACAAGCATCACAAGGAACACCACCAGCAACGCCAGCACAAGCACAAGCCGCGCTCTCTTGGGTGTAAGCATGGCAGGAGGAATGTGGGACAGTGGGAGAAAAGGGCGTTTGAACACGCGTGAACTATGTGCGCCATGCGGGGCTATGCACGATGACGCCTGCAAGAGCCTGCATGCTGACTCCCGCGGCAAACGCTCTGCCAGGGACATTGCAATAACATCGCCACGAAGCAACCTTGTCCTATGGTGATCCACGGGATCCGCGGCCTGCGCGCGTTTCCCCGCCGAGTGGCTGGCGCGTCCCACACGCGTCTGCAGAGCACGCCTGGCGCACCCACCGCCTACGCGCCTTACGCGTACTCCTTCTGCAACCGCAGGGCCACGGCGTGGATAAACTCCTCCGTCGTCACGTAGCTCGCGCGGTCGGTGCGGCCACACGCCAAGGCCAAGTCCTTGGTCATGATGCCGTCCTCCTGCACCGTGTCGATCGTGGCCTTCTCCAACGTCTCGCCAAACGTCACCACGTCCGGCGTGCCGTCCAACTTGCCGCGCTGGATGATGCCGCGGGACCAGGCAAAGATCAGCGCAATCAGGTTGGTGGAGGTCTCCTTGCCCTGCTGGTGCTGGCGGTAGTGGCGCGTGACGGTGCCGTGCGCCGCCTCCAGCTCGAACGCCTTGCCGTCCGGCGTCATCAACACCGAGGTCATCAACCCCAACAGCCCAAAGCCCTGCGCCACAATGTCGCTCTGCACATCGCCGTCGTAGTTCTTCATGGCAATGATGAACCCGCCCTTGCTCTTGAGCATCTGCGCCACCATGTCGTCAATGAGCCGGTGCTCGTACCAGATGCCCAAGCGCTCAATCTCCGACTTGTACGTGCTCTCGTACACCTCCTGGAAAATGTCCTTGAACTTGCCGTCGTACTTCTTCAAGATGGTGTTCTTGGTGCTCATGTACAACGGAAGCTTGCGCTCGATCGCCAACTTGAACAGCGCGTGGGCAAACGCCGTGATCAGCTCGGTGGTGTTGTACATGGCAAGCGCCACGCCGCCGTCCTGCGGGTAGTCAAACACCGGGTACTCCACCTCCTTGCTCCCGTCCGCCGGCGTGTACACCAACTTCAACTTGCCGGCGCCCGGCACCACAATGTCCGTCGCCTTGTACTGGTCGCCGTACAGGTGGCGCCCGATGATGATCGGCTCCTTCCACTGCGGCACGATCCGCGGAATCCGCGGGATCACAATCGGCTCGCGGAACACCGTGCCCCCGAGAATGTTGCGGATGGTGCCGTTGGGCGACAACCACATCTTCTTGAGACCAAACTCCTCCACGCGCTGCTCGTCCGGGGTGATCGTGGCGCACTTGACCGCCACGCCGTACTTGAGCGTGGCCGCCGCCAGGTCGAGTGTCACCTGGTCGTCCGTCTGGTCGCGGTACTCGATCCCCAAGTCGTAGTACTTGAGGTCCACGTCGAGAAACGGCAACACCAACTCGTCCTTGATGAGCTGCCAGATGATCCGCGTCATCTCATCGCCATCCATCTCCACAATCGGAGTCTTGACCGTGATCTTGCCTGCCATTTTTTCTGATAAATACGGTGTGTAGCAACAGGCGTGGCTGCAAACGCTCGCGCCCCGGGTTTGGTTTTATATCCGGCGGAGCAGGTCATGCGGGGTCATGCGCACCCCACACCCGTCTGCAGGATGCGAATCCGAGCTCGGACTTACGGCATCGCCAACGTGCGACTCCGATTGGCCAGCGCGGCTATTTGGCTCGCGCCAGGTCCGCGTCCCCGAATGTTATTCCGGGACCGCCGGGCCTCCTCCGGGACTGGGTGCTAGTGTGGCGTAGAGATTTAGATACGTGCCGACAGTCAGCTCCCGGTGATGATGTTCTTGCTGGTGGAGCCCATGCCTTCCACCACCCCCAACTCAAACGTGCCCTTCTCCTTGTAGGTGCTCACGGCCGGGATGTTGGCCTTCATGCGCTCCACCATGGTGCCAAACGCCCGCGGCTCCAACTTGATCAACGTGTGCAACGGAATGTTCATCCACGGACTCTCCTCCTGCGGCACGTCCATGAAGTAGGCGTAGATGCACCGCAACACCGCCTGGTGCGTCACAATGAGAATGTTCTCGTTCTTCTCCAACTCCATGATGATCGGCTCCAACCGCACCACCACGTCCCGGTACAGCTCGCCCCCGGGGTAGCGGTACTCGTACTTGTCCTCGTCGCGCGCCTTGAACTCCTCGGGGAACTGCTCGGCAATCTGCTGGTACGTGAGGCCGTCGCACAGCCCCGCATCCAACTCGTCCAAGGCCTTCCACTGGAGCGACTTGAACGGGAGAAACAGCGCTGTCTGCTGCGTGCGCTGGAGCGTGGAGGTCCACACCGTCAACTGCTGGTTGGGACCAATCTGCTCAAGCACCATCTCCGGCAACTTCTTGGCGTACATCATTCCGCGCGGCAGCAACGCCGCGTCGCCGCCGATCTTGCCCTCCACGTTGTAGATGCTCTCGCCGTGCCGCAGCAACCAGATGGCCCGCGGCTTGATGTGGAGGTTCATCACGTAGTAGACAATCCGCAGCTCCAAGTACGTCTCGATCTTGTTGATGATGATCTGCAGGTTCACGTTGATCAACTTGACAAACGTCAAGTCCCGGTCGTGCTCCATGTCAAGCAGCTGGTACGTCTTTTCGTACTCGGCAATCCGCTGCAAAAAGTCTCTCGAGGCAAACTCCTGGTCCAACCCCTTGTAGTCCGGCGACGTGGTCTTCACGTCCAAAATGTTGTTCATCACCAACTCCTGGTTGTCGCAGAACAGCTCGAGAAACAACGGCTCGATCAGGTTCTCGCGGCAGAGCTGCAACACCCACTGCCGCCGCTCCCGCGTCGAGTTCGTGGCGTCGAGAAGCGCCACCACCCCCTCCTCGTCTGCGTACCACTTCATCATGTCCTCCACCGCGTGCTGCACCGCCTCCAACCGGATCGCCGCCCCGCGTGCGTTCTTGGAGTCGAAAAACAGCGCGTCGGGCTGCAGCGCCGCCTGCCGCCGGTACAGCCCCACGTTGAAGCACCGCGACTTGATCAGCAACCAGTTGAGGTAGCGCACAATCTTTTGCGCAATCAACAGCTTGCCGCGCGCCGGCAAGCCCACCATCACCACACAAACGCGCACGTTCAGCACATGGGACACGGTGTACACGGGCATGGCCAACCACTCGTGTATCGCAAAGATCTCCCAGAAAGAAATCTAGGGGGGAAACCTACTCGGCGCGAACCCCTCCAAAAATGCTCACCCCACATTTTGGTGCGCACACGAGTCCACCTTCCGGACTTCGGCTGCGGCCTGCACTCTGCGTCCTGCACACTGGCATGGGCTGATGTGCATGCTCCCCTCCCGATATAGTTCCCCTCATCCTTGCTCATCACCCTCACCAACCATGTCCAGCTCCCCGGCCAACCCCAGCCTCCGAGGCGTGGGGGACTTAGACATGGACTGGGTGATCCAGCGCAAGGAACTCGACCCCCTGCGTGCCTCCAGTGGCTCGGAAACCCCCCTGGGCGCCGCCACCCCGGTTGCCGGCCTGGCCATCCCTGCTGTGCCCGCCCTGGTCGGCTCGCCCGACGGCAGCGCCCTGCCCGCCCCCGCACTCCCCGGGGCCCCCAACCTGACCATGCCGCAGGGAAAGCCCAGTATGCTTCAGCTGATGCCCACCGTCAGCCGCACCCGTCTGTACACCGCTGCCGAACCCCCCAAGAAACACCTGTTGTTTGGCAAGCTTGCGCGCCGGTGGGAAAAGCCGGCTCCGGAGTCCCACCTGGCAGCCACCACTGCCGCCACCACCGCCGCCACCACCGCCTCTCTGGCCCGCGTGGGCGGCGAACTTCTGCCCGAGCCCGCGCTTCCCAGCTTGAGCCGCACCCGCAGCTTGCCTGCCCCCCTGCAGGTTGCTGACGAGTGTCGCATGGAACAGTACCTCCAGTACTATGCCAACTTGCACAAGCACCACAACGAGGTGAAGGAGAAGCTTGCCGCGGTCGTCGCTGCTGCGCCCGCCTCCGCAGGAGTGGATGCTGCTGGCAGAGAGATCCCGCCGCACCCCCCAAAGTCCCCGTTCCCGCCCGCCATGAAGCCCAACACCCGGTACATCCCCATCAACCACCGCGAGTTGCACCAGATGGACCACCCCACGGGAAACGACTGGTGGAACGCCCAGAACCCCCACAGCGCCCAGGACTTGCAGCAGATGAACGGCTACCTTGCTCTGTTGGGCGGCGGCCAGGCTGCCAAAAAGGCAGAGGGAGGCAAGCTCAGCGGGTTTTTTGGACGCCGCCGGCTGGTGGTGGTTGCGGAAGACCCTCCTTCCCGCAAGGCCTCCGTCTCCAGAACCACCTCGGCCGAGCTGCTGTCGCCGCTGTTGGTGCTTGCCGCCCCCTCAGCATCCCCGGCACCGGTGCAGTTGAAGCACGTGGCGTTTGTTCTGTCGACTTTTGCCATCGATCCGCCGCAGCAGATTCCCAGCCGCCACCCACGCAAGGGCAACGTGGAGGTGGTGCCCGGCGCCTCCCCCAACGAACCCAACAAGGTGGTGGTGCACGCGTTGACGGAGGAGGAGAAGCGCATGGTTCGCCAGGCCGGGGGCGGCGTGGTGGTTGGTGGCCGCACCTTGTCGGACAACTCGGGCGAGGACGACGTGAAGGTGGACCCCAACGCCACCAAGATTGCGATTGACCAGCCCATGCACCGGCTGTCCAAGCCGGCCCAGCCGCAGGTGCACCGGATGGCGTTGGACCTCATGTACACGCGGTGCTGCCACTTGCGCGAGATTCTCCCCATCCCAGCCACCTTGAGCCAGATCCCCGAAGGTCTGATGAACCCGTTGCCGATTCTCCAGCTCAAGAACACGCGTCCGCTGCTTGTGGAGGTGTTGGCGTTTGCCGACTTTTTGCGCATTGCCCCCATCTTCCACGTGCTGTTCGACGGGTGTCAGTTCCTGGTGGAAATGTTCCAGATCTTGCTTGGGGCCATGGCCTCCAAGAAGTACTTGCTCAAGCTCAGTTTGCGCAACACCCCGATCGATGCAGCCGGGTGGGAGCTTCTCTGTTTGTTCTTGGTGAAGAACCAGGTGCTCAGCAAGTTGGACATCACCCAGATCCCCAACTTGCTGTCGGCCAAGGTGAAGAAGCCCAAGAAGCCGGCAAGTCTGTCCAAAGCCGTGACGCGCATGGTGTGTGATGCCGACAACCGCAGCTCCATGGACTGGCAGCGGTTCATTGCCGTGTTGCTTTCCCGGGGAGGCATTGAAGAGCTTATCCTCAGCGGCTGTCAGATCCCCAGCGATGAGGACTTTGAGCTTTTGGTGATGAAGGTGGTGCCGTTGAAGACAGAGCGGTTGGGCATGGCGTACAACAACTTGCTGTACAAGCGGATCAAGATGATTAGCGAGAGTGCCTCGAAGAACTACGCGGTGGAGGGCCGCTCGCAGGTGGTGGGCTACGACATTGGCTACAACGACCTCTCGGAATCCTTCCTGTTGATTGTGGACTCGGTCAAGACCCACGCAATGAAGTCACACGTGGATCTTGCGTTCCTCTCTCTCAACAGCTGCAGCTTGAGCAACGTGGCCGAGTTTGAGCGGTTTCTCCAGTTGGCGCCGTTGTTGTCCCGTCTCCGCTATCTCGACATCAGTGGCAACAAGAAGTTGTTCCCTGGGATTGTCAAACTGCTCGTGGCAAACCTTCCGTTGTTTCCGAACCTTGTGCGTATCAACTTGGACTACTGCGACATCAGCACCAAGGACGTGGTGGATCTTGCGGAAACCATTCCCTTGTGTCCGCACTTGGCGTCGGTGCTGTTGTTGGGTAACAACTTGGGCAAGGCCGCGGCCACGGCGTTGGTTGCTGCGGTGCGCGGGTCCGAAACGATGTTGGAGGTCGAAGTGGAGGAGGATGCGTTCCCGGAGCTGCTCAAGGCCCGGTTGCACTACTACGGTATGCGCAACACAGAGCGCTTCATGGTGGACAACCAGGTGAAGGTGGATGGGGTTATGGACGGAGACGCGGTGGGAGGCTCCGACGACTCGGCCACCGAGGGGCTGGTGCACACTGACGGAGAGGTTGCACCGGGGAAGATGGATGCTGGTGCCCATGCAGACGCACTCGAGGCCACGCGCTCGCTTGCCAACCAGTTCCGGGAGGTGATGGGAGTCATCAGCAGTGGGTTGTCGGGCGACGGCAGCGTGTTGGAGAGAGCCAACGAGTTCCAAGAGAAGGGGGCGCAGGTGCAGCAGACGTTGCGCAAGGCGATAGACGAGTTGTTCCGGTTGCAGTTGCAGCACAAGTTGACGATCCAGGGGAAGGAGTTGTTGATCCGGATGTGTTTGCTTGAGGGCACCATGCAGAAGGCCATGGCCACTGTGAAGGAGCGGGTTGCTGAGCTCAAGGGAGGCGTGGCAGCAACGCCTGCTGCCAAGGAGGAGATGCCAGACACGGGCTCGATGAACTTCTTCAAGAACTTGCGGCTCGAGAGCCAGGCGCGGAGAGAGGAGGAAGAGAGCATTCGCGGGAAGCACGACGCCGAGGACGAGGCAATCTACGAGGGGGACAGCGACAGCGACGACGATCTGGACGACCGGCCGCGGCTTTCACGGCCACTGCACGGCACCATGTCCTTGACGGATGCGCCTGAGTTTATGCTCCGGGTGAACTCGCTGTCGCGGCCCGACTTGGCCCACCTTGCAGCTATGGAGGAGGCCAAGAGCAAGAGCAAGATGGAGGGCGTGGTGAGTGCATCCGAGCTGGAGGTGCCGGTGCTCCGCGGCAAGAAGGTGACGGACATGACGGATGCGGAGCTCCGGGAGGCGCTTGACGACGTGGACATGTCCACGATTGCGCTGTACGTGGGCTATCTTCTGGACCACGGCCGCAACCTCCTGGAGTTGTTCAAGAAGACCGACTTGGACGGCGGAGGTGGCGGGTTGTCGTTGGAGACGATCAAGAGGGGAGCGAAGAAGGAAGGCGAGGCCAAGGTGGAAGACACGTCGAGCGCCACAGATGTCCTGGACAACGAGCAGGTGGACCAGTTTGACCAGCGCCAGGAAATGCGCGAGGTGTACGACGAGTTCCTCACCGAGTTGGTCCGGGTAAAGACCACGGGCAGCGCGGCATAGGGAGTTAATGGAGGCATTTTGTACAAACCAGCACCCGCCACAGGGTCCAGACCGCTGCATGCAGGGACAGGCACGTGCGTGGTTCGGTGCGTGCCGCCACCGGCGATGCAGCGACAAAAAAAAAGCGAGCTGCCGCTTGCTAGTGCAACTCACAACGCACACCCAGGCTCCATGGGTGTTCCGGCGTTCTTCAGATGGCTTTCGAACAAGTACCCCAAGATCATCAGTCCGGTGGTTGAGGAGGAGCCGACGATGGTGGGCGACGCGGCCGTGCCGCCGCAGTATCTGCTGCCCAACCCCAACGGCGAGTTGGACAACTTGTACCTCGACATGAACGGTATCGTGCACCCGTGTTCGCACCCGGAAAACAAACCGGCGCCGGAAACAGAGGAAGAGATGTTGTTGGAGGTGTTCCGGTACACGGACCGGGTGCTCATGATGGCACGGCCGCGCAAGGTGTTGATGATCGCCGTGGACGGTGTGGCGCCGCGAGCCAAGATGAACCAGCAGCGGCAGCGGCGGTTCCGGTCGGCCCAGGACGCCAAGGTTGCGGCGATTGCCAAGGAGGAGGAGTTGCGCGAGCGCGAGCAGCGGGGCGAGGTGATTGACGAGGCTGTCAAGAACAAGCGGCTGTGGGACCTGAACGCCATCACGCCGGGAACGCCCTTCATGGACAAGTTGGCCACGGCGTTGCGCTACTGGACGGCGTACAAGCTCAGCCTGGACCCGGGCTGGGCACAGGTGCAGGTGATTATTCTGGACGCACTGGTGCCGGGCGAGGGTGAGCACAAGATCATGAACTTCATTCGGTCGCAGCGGGCCGACCCGCAGCACGATCCCAACACCACCCACGCCATCTATGGGTTGGACGCCGACTTGATTTTCTTGGGTCTCGCCACCCACGAGCCGCACTTCCGGATCCTCCGGGAGGATGTGTTTGCCGTCAACAACCGCAGCCGCAACCGCCACAACACGTGGAACATGCTGGAGGCCGAGGCCAAGCGCGTGCAGGCCGAGGACGAGAAAAAGCCGTTTCTCTGGCTCCACGTGAACGTGTTGCGCGAATACCTCGAGGTGGAGCTCCAGCCGCCTCCCGGCACGCTCCTGTTCCCGTTCGAGCTCGAGCGGGCCATTGACGACTGGGTGTTTATGTGTTTCTTTGTCGGGAATGACTTTTTGCCCCACCTCCCGCTGTTGGGCGTGCGCGACAGCGGGATTGACGCCATGGTGCAGGTGTGGAAACAGGTGTTGCCGCTGCTCGAGGGCTACATCACGTGCGACGGTGTGTTGGACGTGAAGGGGGTGGCCGCGCTTATGAACGGGTTTGCGCCGCAGGAGCCGGGAATTCTCCGCAAGAAGTGGGAGAAGGAACAAAGCTTCCAGCGCCTGCGGCGGGACGGCGGGAACAAGCGGTTCCGCGGCCCTCCTCTTCCGAACGCCAAGCCGGCCCCGGCGCTGATCAACCAGGAGTTTTCGTCGCAGTTGTCCAAGGGCCGGGACCGGGCTCCGGTGGAGCCGCTGCAGTTGGTGCCGTTGTACCTGACGCAGGGCGAGAGCGTGGGGGAGATGCAGTTGAGCAACAGCGAGTTGGTGGCCAACCGGGCCACCATTCTGCGGGCCGCCAACTTTGACAACCAGCGGGCGGCCAGCTTGTTGAAAGACTTGCTCAAAAAGAAGGACGGGGCGGATGGAACGGCGGACGGGGCAGAGGTCTCGGACGCCAGCGAGACGGCGGCTGTCGGCACGAAGCGTCCGCTCGACGACTCGGAGGCGTCCTCTCCGGCCTCCACCGTCTCCACCGCCAACGAAGACCTTGAGGAAGACGAGGACCCTGTGCGGTTGCACGAGCCTGGATACCACCTGCGCTACTACCGAGCCAAGTTCCACGTGGCGGCGGGCGAGGAAGATGAGATGGCCAAGAAAGTGGCGTCGGCGTACATCGAGGGCATCCTGTGGGTGCTCCTCTACTACTACCAGGGCTGTCCCCTGTGGGGGTGGTACTTCCCGTACCACTACGCACCGTTTGCCGGTGATTTTGCCAAGGTGGAGATGGCCACGGTGGAGTTTGCCCAGCTGGAGCCGTTCCGGCCGTACGAGCAGCTCATGTCGGTGCTCCCGGCAGCGCTGGGCCACAACCTCCCGGAGATCTTCCGCCCGCTCATGCTGGAGCCCGATCTGGAGATTGTCGACTTTTACCCCGAGGACTTTGAGATCGACATGAACGGAGCCAAGATGCTGTGGATGGGCATTGCGCTTCTCCCGTTCATTGACGAGAAGCGCTTATTGCGGGTGGTGCGGTCCAAGTACCACCTCCTCACGGACAACGAAAAGTACCGCAACCAGCGCAAGAAGGACGTGTTGCTTGTGCTGGCGCACCACAAGCGGTTCCAGCAGCTCAAGGAGGTGTATGCGGCGCCCGGCACCCCCAGCGACCTCCACGAAGACGAATGGACGCACGCAGTGGCGTTTGGAGCCCACACCAGCGGGCTTGCCGGCACGGTGGGACCGCTGGCGCAGTACACGCCGGGCCTGGTGATGCCCTTCCCGTACAAGGGCGAGGTGAACGACGACGGGCGGTGGCTGGACCTCCACTCCAGCAGCTATCTCCAGCTCAACTACCGCATGCCGGTGAAGGAGTGTCCGGGCAAGCTGATGCTCCTCACGGGCTACGTGCTGGCAGAGCGGGTGTTGACGCCGAGCGATGTGGATTCCATCCGGTATGCGCGCAACGGCGGCGGGCGCAACTACTTCCGCACCAACTTCACCGTGTCCAGCGACTACGTGAACCGAGGCAAGCACGGCACCAACATGTACCCGTTGGGGCCGGGCGGGTTCAAGGCTTTTGTCAAGGGAGTGCAGGGCCCGCTGGCGCCTTCTGGCCCCCGCGGGCAGCAGCGGGGCTCGTCCTATGCTCCGGGGCGGCAGTTCTCGGGCGACGCCTCGTACAACGACTACCGGGGCGGGCCGCGGGGGCCTCCGCGGGGGCCACGGGGGCCGCGCGGCGGCGGGTATCCCAACCAGCGGTTTATCCAAAACGGATATGGCCATCGGCGGTAGCAAAACATAGTTGGCAAAAAACGTCTCTCTCCATGCGCTATCCACGGCTTGTGCGGACGTTTCTCGACAAGCGCCCTCCGCGGGTGTCCAAGGAGGTGGCGCCGCCGTCGCCCACTGCAGTGGGCCCGTCGCGAGTGCCTCCGCTGTTGGTGGTGCCGTCGCAGACCACTGCCCCCACCCGCAGCGAGTTGCGGCGGCGCTCGGTGGTGTCCACCAAGGCCGATCCCGACAACCAGTACTGGCAGTATCCGGTGGAGTACCTGATCACCCCCACCACCTATGCGTTTCGGGTTGGAGACCTGGTGGAGCTGCTGACGGCAGTGGGGCTGGCGGCCCAGATGGCGTACCTCCGCAAGCACCACTTTTGGAAGTACATGTTGCTGTACGTGGGGCGGGATCCGCTTGAGGGACGGAGTGTGAACGACGAGTTTGATGCGTTTCCCACGGTGAGTGCGCGGCTCCAGTCCCGGCTGGCGAAGCGGCCGAACGGTGTGAAGATGCTCAGCGGAGACTTTATCGAGGACTCGTTGTACAACCCGCACTACGGCTACTTCAACAAGGAGGTGGAGATCTTTCACAAGGAGACGCCGTTTGACTACACAGCCATCCGTGACAACGACGAGTTTGTCAACGAGTGGTATCGCCTGTACACCAAGTACGACAGCAAGAAGGACTCGCAGTTGTGGCACACCCCCACCGAGCTCTTCCTGCCGCACTACGGCAATGCGCTTGCACGCGACATTCTTGCCAACCACCTGGAGGGTCCGCTTGTGATCTACGAAATGGGAGGTGGTAACGGCACCCTCATGGCCGACGTGCTTGCCTACGTGCGGCAACACGCACCCGAGGTGTACCGCCACACGTCGTACCGGATCATTGAGATTCTGAGCAAGTTGGCAGCCCAGCAGAAGAAAGAGGCGCTTGGACTCAAGCTCCGCCAGCAGCAGTTGGACCCGCACAAGGTGCAGGTGATCAACCGGTCCATCTTCGAGTGGACGCAGGTGGTGGAGGAGCCGTGTGTGTTTATTGCCTTGGAGGTGTTTGACAACTTTCCTCACGACGTGGTTCGCTACGACAACACCACGGGACAGCCGTTCCAGGGATATGTGGGGGTCACCCGCAACCGAGACATGTTTGAGTTCTTTTCTCCCGAGCTCACGCCGTACACCACCTCGTTCCTCAACCTCAGAGACAAGAGCGGGGTGGTGTGTCCCCATCCGTTGGACTCGCCGTACCTCTGGCGCCGGTTGCGCGACTGGGTGTATCCTTACCGCCAGAACCTCTCGAGCCCGGAGTACGTGCCGACGCGGCTTCTCCAGTTCTTCCACGTGCTCAAGCACAAGTTCCCCAACCACCGGCTCGTGGCGTCGGACTTTGACGCGCTTCCGGAAGCAGCGCCGGGCACCAACGGCCCCGTGGTTCAAACCGTGATCAACCAGCAGATGGTGACGGCCAACACCTACATGGTGCACCAGGGGTTCTTTGACATCATGTTCCCCACCAACTTTGAGCTTGCCAAGGCGTTGTATGGATTGGTGACTGGCAAGACGGCCGAGGTGAGTACTCATCGCGAGTACCTCACGCGGTGGGCCGATCTTGGAGCCACCACCACCAAGCGCGGGGAGAACCCCATGGTGGACTTTTACACGAACGCCAAGTTTATCACCACCGCGGGGGAGCCGTGACGGGTTGTACATAGATGGCGGTGCAACCGCAACTGCCGCCTGAGCGGGGAATGCCACACACAGGGAACGCCACACACAGGGAACGCCACACACAGGGAACGCTACATCCAGAGCGGACCTCGTCCACACACCTCCTCGCCTCGAACAGATGATACTCGATTGACTATCTTAGATAACTGGCACCGGTCTACACGCTCAACATGCCCTCGGGGAACAAGTCGCTCTTGACGTCCACACCCAAGCGGGTGCGCACATCCTTCAACTCCTCGAGGTACGCCTCGTACTGGGCACGGTTCTCCACCTTGGCCTCAATCATCTCGAACACGCGCACCGCCACGGCGTACTCGTTGACGCGGCGAGCAGCCTCCAAGGCCGCCTCGCACACCGCCGGCAGAGGCACCAAGTCGTGCGAGAAGGCGTTGTTGATCACACGGGTCACCTCAAACATGTCGTACGCCTCCTCAAGCTCCTTGGTGAACTTGGCAGTGTGCTCCTCCATGTTGTCAATCATGTGGGCAAAGCGCACACCAGTGGGCGCGGTGCGGCGAATCGCCACGCGGGACACAGCCGGGAACTGGGTTCTGAGAGCAGCGCGGAAGAGCATATTGGTGGGAGAGGCTGAAAGTGGTGTGAGAAAAACCAAATGCACCTCGCCATTGGCTGGTGCCTCCGTGCCGGTCGTCACGTGTGTCCGGCATGCAAATAATATGTGTGTCTAGCGCAGCCGCTGGGGTGCGGGCCGTCCCCACGCCGCGGCGCGGGTCCGGGCGGCCTGGGTCTCGCGCAGGGCCCGGGCCGTGCTGACGGGGTGTTGTGGCGGGAAGGCTCGCTGGCCCTTGGCTGTCCCGCGGAACTCGTCCCGCTGTTTCCGCCGCCGTTCCCGCTGCCGCTTCTTCTTGCCCACCCGCTCCATCCGCCCCGGCGTCCAGAACCCCGTGCTGCTCTGCTGCATGGCCCGCACCAACGCACTCCACTGCTCAATGCGGTTCCGTGGCACCTGGAGCTTCTCGGCCTGAGCCATCATGTAGGTCATCCGCACAAGCAGTCCCTGCCCCGTCTCGGCCAGCAGTGCGAGCAAGAGATCCACCTGTTGGGTCACAAGTGCCCGTGCTGCTCGCCGTGTCATGGTTGGAAGCACCTGGCGGTGCAAGTTGTGCTTGGCTGTGACTCCAAGCAAGGGCGACTCCATCACCCCCATCACCATCCGTTCCCAGTACACCGCAGGAATTGCCAGCCACAGACCCTCCACCACCACCGTCTCCACGAACGCCTTGGTGACAAACGGATTGGCCCGTGCGAGCTCCTGGAGCACACGGGCCCGCAGTGTCTGCGGACTGAACTCGAGCCCGGACAAGAGCGCCAACGCCAGCTCCACGTAGCCCGCCCGCATGAAGTGCCGCACTGCTCCCTCGCATAGCTTTGTGTAGACCGTGAGTGCGTGCCAGCCGTGGCGAGGGTCCAGGGGGTTCTCGGTCGGTGTGGGCACCGCCTCGCGGTAGATCTTGTTGAGGCATCGGAGAACAAGCGCAGGGTCCAGGTTGTGGGCCTGAAGCGGCTCCACCACCAGCTGACCAAGCACTGCCGCCGCCACGTGGTCCAGATACCCATGCAACAACCCTGCTGCGGCAGGCGACTGTGGCGGAAGCACCGGGCCCTGCACGCCGCGGTCGTTTGCAGCAACCATCGTGAGCAACAACCGGCCCACGTTCTTGGCAAGCACCTGGTGCGCAGACACCACCCGTGGTCGGTTCGGGTGCACGTATGTGGCGAACATGGGGTGGGGGAGCTGGGGCTCGCGCCGTGCATCTGCCGCAGCCTGGAGCCGGGCAACCTCCGCGGCCGACGGCTTGTGGATGGCCTGGAACGCCGGCACAATCATGTCCTCAAGCGGGAGTTTTGCGCGGTGGATGAGCTTGAGAATCAACCGTAACGGAAGGTGCGAAAGCACGACCGGCAGTAGGGGAAGCAGAAGACCGCCCACTAGGCGGTGGTGCGGCGGGGTCTGGTATGCAAACTGAAAGGCGTGCTCGGCCGGCACCACCACTGCTTCCAAGAACCGGGTCAAGGCGGCCGCATCCATGGCGGGCTGCTGGAGCACGGCGGCATCCAAACAACGAACACAGCGCCCGGCAGCATCGGGACCCTCGGCGTGGCGTGCCAAGGCAGCATAGGCCCGGGCAGGCGAGGTGGATGCAAGCCGGGCCACAACACGGCCTGCCGCCGCCGCCAGAAGAAGATGTGTATGGAGCTCACCCGAAACAGTGTCAAGCACCATATTGGCCACCGCGCTGTTGTCCACCTTCGGGCCCTTGGGAGAGTACTCAACCCACCACTCCATAAAGAATGCCGTGTCGGAAGGCGTTGCTGCCAACTGCACCACCCGCAGCACGTCGCCGCGCGAAAGCGTCACTGTGGGAACCCGGTCAATGGCAGCCAAGACGGCCGCAAGGTTGGCGTTTGGCACCCGGGAAAGTTCGTGTGCTAGCGCTCCCCACACCCCGCTGCACTCGGCCAACTCGGTGTCGTTGGCAAGGATGTCGGCCACAATGGCACTGGCGTGGTGGCCGTCCCGGCCAGAGACAAACTGGCGGCTGTATGCCGCAAGGATCCACGCCCGAAGAGCCACACTCAACCCGGTCCAGCGCACTCGCAGCGCGTTGGGACCGTCGCGGTGGGCGTCGTTGTTCATGTCCACCAAGGCAGCAAAGTCGATCTGGAAGGCGTCCTTGAGAAAGGAGTAGAGGTGGTCAAGACCGTCCACCGAGGCGGTGGTGGTAGCGTCGGTGGGGATTCTGCCGGGCGGCAGGCCCATCACCCGGGCATGCAGCGCCACCACGGTCGCCTCGTCGTCGACGTTGCCCTGGTGGAGAATGTAGTTGATGCTGGCATTGGGATGGTGCTCCTCCAACCGCCGCCAGGTTTCAAGCACGTGGGCCCGTGCGCGGGTTGACTCGAGGCTGGCAAGAAACCAAAGCGCCGTGGAGATTTGGTAGTGGTTGGCGCGGCCCGTGTGGTGTGGGCACTGGGGCGTCGTGAGCAAGTCGTGCCAAAAGACGCCAATGTCGCCAGCCGATACGCGCAGAAGCAGCTGCACCACGCACGGCCGCATGGTGTCGAGTCCGTGGAGCAACACCACGCAGTACTCGAAAAGAAGCTGGGTGTCGATGCGGGCTGCTTGTGAGAGGTAGTGTTCGAGCACAGCCACAATGGGTGTCGAGGTGTGGGTGTGTGGGACAAGGAGTTCGCGTCGAGCCACCTCGAGAACCCGTGAGAGCCGGAGTTGCAGCTCTGACACGTTCTCAGCCGCGAGCATCATGCGGTGGAGAAGGGCGAGGGTAGAGGGTGGGATGGGTGTAGGCGGCGGGGTTGGTGCAGGCGGAGAGACGTTTGACAGCGCCATGCCCATGGTTTCGTTGGACACCGGTTCTTCCACCACAGGACTGAACCGCGCGCGCTCGTGGAGGGCGTTGAGGAGACGCACGCGTTCGCGGTCAAACGCCTCGTTCTTTGCGGCAATGCGGCTGTCGAGGTACAGCCCGAGCTTGGACGTGATGTATCCCGCAAGCGTGGTGCCAGTAGGAGCCGCCGTTGTGGTGGAGGCAGCAAGAATCTCTGCCAACCGCTGCCTGGTTGTGGCCGACACTTCCAGCGCCAGTGGTGGCTCGGTCGGCGGGGTGGGCCCGGAAAACCGGATCGATCTGGTTTGATCTGTGAGCGCTGGGGCAAACACCCGTGCCAGGCGCAACCCTGGGGCGTCTTTATCCAGCACCCGGAAGGCAGCCACGAGCGACAGGAACAAGTCCAGCTCGGGCGGCGGAGCCAGCATGCGTCGTAGGAGACGCGTGCGTGGTAGCACCCGTCGTAGGGACAACATGGCCACGTCTCTTGGGAGAATCACAGCGGGTGATATGTACAGATGCGGCCGCTGGAGGTCTCCGTGGAGGGTGAGTGGTGGAGCTGTGGAGCTGCTTGGTGCTTGGAAAAGCGGTGCTGGATGTGCCACAACCGATTTTCCCAAGTCTCCGCAACCACAAACATGTCCTTTGCCTTTGGCGCGAATCAGGGCGACAAGCCGGCCAGCGGGTTCAGCTTTGGCAGTGGGGGCGGCGACAAGCCGGCGGGGGGGTTTGCATTTGGTGCGCCTGCGGCAGGTGGCCAGCAGGCGGCTGGTTCTCTGGGCGCGGCTGCGGCGGGTGGTCTGCCGGCGTTTTCTTTCGGCGCGGCAGCCTCCGCGGACAAGCCAGCGAGCGGGTTTTCTTTCGGTGGCGCTGCTCCTGCTGACAAGCCGGCGGGTGGGTTGTTTGGCGGTGCGTCTGCTGACAAGCCGGCGAGTGGGTTGTTTGGCGGTGCGTCTGCTGACAAGCCGGCGAGTGGGTTCGCGTTTGGAGGAGCGCCGGCTGCCTCCACGGACAAGCCAGCGAGCGGGTTTTCTTTCGGTGGCGCTGCCTCCACTGACAAGCCGGCGGGTGGGTTGTTTGGCGGTGCGTCTGCTGACAAGCCGGCTGGCGGGTTCGCGTTTGGAGGAGCGCCGGCTGCCTCCACTGACAAGCCGGCGAGTGGGTTCGCGTTTGGTGGGGCCGCGTCGGCCAACAAGCCGGCAAGTGGGCTCTCTCTCGGGGCTGCTCCTGCCCCTGCTGCTCCCGCTCCTGCCGCTCCCGCTCCTGCCGCTGCCACGGGGCTTTCTCTTGGTGGCTCCACCACGCCTGCTCCATCCACAGCTTCCAGTGGGTTTTCCTTTGGAGGCGCTACCGACAAGCCATCCGGGGGCTTGTTCGGCGCCAAGCCGGCTACTGCTACTGCTACTGCCACTGCTCCTGCTCCTGCTGCCACTCCTGCGTTGAGCTTGGGCAGCAAGCCCGCAGAGGCGGCCAAGCCTGCCGCGTTCTCGTTTGGAGCCAAACCTGCGGAGACCACAGAGGCAGCAAAGCCTGCCGAGTTTTCTCTTGGCGCGAAGCCTGCGCAAAGCTTGTCCTTGGGTGCTATGTCCGTGGCCCCTGCGCCGGCCGAGGCCAAGTCGACCACCACCACACCCTCGTTCTCTCTTGGGTCCAAACCTGCCGAGACCCCCAAAGCGGGTGGGTTCTCGCTTGGGGCCAAGCCCGCAGAGCCTGCTACCGCTGACGCCGCCAAGCCCTCGGGCTTTTCCCTTGGTGCCAAGCCGGCAGCTGCCACGGATGCTGCCAAACCTGCTGGGTTCTCGTTCGGGGCCAAGCCGGCAGCCGCTGATGCTGCCAAGCCGGCAGGCGCTACTGATGCTTCCAAGCCCTCGGGCTTTTCCCTCGGTGCCAAGCCGGCAGCTGCCACCGACGCCGCCAAGCCCGCCGGGTTCTCGTTCGGGGCCAAGCCCACAGAGCCTGCTACGACCGACGCCGCCAAGCCTGCCGGGTTCTCGCTTGGGTCCAAGCCCGCCGAGCCTGCTACGGCTGACGCCGCCAAGCCCACGGGTTTTTCCCTCGGCGCCAAGCCGACCGCGACCACCGATGCAGCCAAGTCCACCGAAACCACCAAGGTGGACGTGCCGCTCGAGCAAGTGTCCATTGCCAACAAGACTCTCGAAGACTTGATTGCCCAGTGGACGACACAGTTGCGCACAACGGCGCAGACGTTCGACATGTACACGCAACAGGTGCGCGGGTGGGACCACACGCTCGTGGCGAGCGGCGAGAAGATTGCCAAGTTGTATGCCGACAGCGTGGAAAACGAGGCGCTCCAGCTGCGGATCGAGGGCCTGTTGACGTACATTGAGCTGCAGCAGCTGGAGCTCGACCGCATTCTCGGCAGCTACGAGCAGCAGGCAGAGCGTCTCTTGCTGCTGGTGGACCTCCAGGCAGGCGCCAGTGCCGGTGCGCTGGTGGACCAGACACGGGAAAACGCGTACAGCGCGGCGGAGCGCTTGCTGGAGCGGCTCGAGAACATGGAGACGGACTTGGCGCTGTTGGTGAAGGAGGTGAACACGGTGGGGGATCTGTTCAGCAAGAGCTTGTTGCCGCGCGCGCGGAGCGAGGAGGAGGGCGTGGACCAGAACCCGGTGGAGGACGTGGTGCGGTTGTTGGGGCTACACGCCGAGAGCTTGAAGTGGATTGAGCAGGAGGAGGCCCAGTTGCGGCAGCGTGTGGCCAAGTTGCGTCAGGCCATGTAGCGAGCAATACACACCCGTGGCGTGAGGCGCTGGAGCTGGAGCTGGCGTGGCGATGGCGTCACGTGGCGCCATCTATCCTGCACACCGGCCTAACGGATGATGCTGGTCCGGGTATAAATACAGGCGCATCTCGCACCGGCCGCGGATCGGCAAACAATGGTGCACCACTTGATCCTTGTGAGACACGGCCAGCTGGAGTGGAACGAGAAGAACTTGTTCACCGGGTGGGTGGACGTGACGTTGCTGGAGGTGGGCGAGAAGGAGGCTAAGCGGGCCGGCGTGCTTCTCAAGGAGAGCGGCCTTGTGCCCGACGTGCTCTACACCTCCAAGCTCACGCGCGCGATCCAGACCGCGAACCTTGCGTTGGCCGAGGCGGGGCTTCTGTGGATCCCTGTGGTGCGGCTGTGGCGCTTGAACGAGCGCCACTACGGTGCGCTCCAGGGCAAGGACAAGGCGGAGACGCTTGCCACCTACGGCAAGGAGAAGTTCCAGACGTGGAGACGCTCGTTCGACGTGCCCCCGCCGCCGATTGAGGCCGACTCTGAGTTCTCCCAGGCCGGCGACATCCGCTACCGCGACATTGACCCGGCGGTGCTCCCCAAGACCGAGTCGTTGGCTCTTGTGATTGACCGTCTTCTTCCGTACTGGCAGGACACCATTGCCTCCGAGTTGTTGGGCGGCAAGACGGTGCTTGTGGCGGCCCACGGCAACTCGCTCCGTGCCTTGGTGAAGCACTTGGACGGCATCAGCGACGACGACATTGCTGGCCTCAACATCCCCACCGGCATTCCGTTGGTGTACGAGTTGGACGACAACTTGAAGCCCATCAAGCCTGCGTACTACCTCGACCCGGAGGCTGCCGCTGCCGGTGCCGCTGCCGTTGCTGCCCAGGGCTCTAAGTAGAGAATTGACTAGCTGTGTCACGATTGCGTAGCGCGGGGTCTGGGGGTCGGTGGGCATGTGCCGTGTGCTGTGGGCATGTGCTGTGTGCTGTGCCGTGGCATGTGACGAAGACACCAGGTGCAAAAAGGAAAAGAAATTGACACGGACAGGAATTGAACCTGCAACCCTTCGATTGCTGTATTCCACTGGAGTCGAAAGCTCTACCATTGAGCCACCGCATCATTTCTTAGCGATTTTTGCTAACCGCTGTTTTTGCCACGTTTCCCCTCCCCTCCTCAGTCTCCGCAATTCACCCTCTGCAACCCCCATACTCCTTCCATGCACACCCTCCATCCCAATTACCCCCCACACCCATCGACATCCTCCCACTCTCACCCCCCATCCGCCCACGCCTCTGCAAACTCCGTCTCTGCACGTGACCACACGTGACCTGCTCCCCTTGCGGAAATGATACCCGAGGTGCATGCAATCGTTGCAAAACGCATATCTCCCACCCGAGCTGTTCCCGGCGCCGCCCGCCATGGCTCCGAAACGGGACTTCAACGGGTGCTGGACTTGCCGCGACCGGCACGTCAAGTGCGACATGGGCAGGCCGTCGTGCGAACGGTGCCGACGGGCCGACTTGGTGTGTGCCGGCTACTACATCAAGCTTAAATGGGTGCCCTTCCTCACCCCCGTGCAGCCCACCGAGGCCAGCCTGGCCATGAAGCGCAGCATCAGCTCGGCCAGCATTACCCTGGACGAAGACGCGTTTCGCTGGCACAACGCCTCATTTGTCAAGTTCCCCACCGACCAGCAGTACGCCACCTTTGACGAAGTGGACCCCGTGTTGGATCGGTTGGCGGACCCCCACGGCGCCAGCGACACTGTCTCCTTCAGCGGTCCCTTTGGTGTGTTTCATGCCGGCCCGCCAGTCTCGGTCCATTCTGGGTACCTTGCGGACGACCCCCCGGCTGTGTCCACCCAGGCCCTGCGGCCAACCGACTTCCCGCTGCTTGATCCATCCCAGGTGATCATCAACGCCAAGTCGCTCTCGGTGGTTAACCAGAAACAGATGCAGGAGAGCAAGGGGAGGGCCGACCAGGCCCCACTCCATCTTCCGCCCCTTCTCAGACATCGCCCGTCCCAGCAGTACTTGCGGAATGCCACTCTCCCCTTCCCTGCGGTGTTTTCCGGGTACGCCGGGGTGCCAGGCTCAGCGGCCCAGCGCTCGCTCGATGAGCTGATTGAGTCGCGACTCCGAGTGGCCGAAGTGGTGACGGCCTCCTTGGGTCCCAACGCTCTGTGGTTGGAGGACCGGGGAGCAGCCCTCTACCAAACAGAGCCTGCAGCTGCCTTGGGGCGCCGCCGCAAGTCTGCCGGGATCCAGCGCATCCCCTACCAGCTGCTGTACGACAACGACATTGGAGGCGGCGATGACGACGGGCAGCCGTGGGTGCACAAGCAGATGATCAACCCGGCCAAACTCACCATCATGGCCATCAAAGGATTGGAGTTCAACGACTTTCTGGTCTCCACCATGCTCCACTTGCTCTTCCCCACCATGTACCTCCCCGACCACCACACGCTGTTTGTCTCGCTGCTGCTGATGATTGACCGGTTGTTCCGCCACGAAACGGTGGCCCCCGAACAACAGGTGCTGTTTGGGCCGCAAGAGGGCGAGGTGGACAAGAACGGCATGGCAGTCACAAGCCCGCCGACCAGCGCGGTGGCTGCTGCCAATGGTGGGTTTGGCCACTACGACTACTCGCTCGTCATGGGGCCGTTGTTCCGTCGGCTCCTCGGCAAGTTTGCCGAGAGCTTGGACTTACTCATGGTGGTGGTGTTCAAGGGCAACATCTGGGAGACTTATATTGTGCCGCGGGTGATGCAGTGCGTGGGGGAGTGGTTGGCGCTCTCTGCCGGGGATCTCAGCGGCGCCAAGCAGGAGAGTCTGGAGGCGGAGGCAAGACGGTTGGTGCGCCACACGCTCTTGCAGCAGGTGTTGCTGTTTGCGGCAATTGGCACGGCCCGCACGTCCCACTTGAAAGAGGCAACTCTGGCAGATCTGGCGGAGAAGGACTTTTACCTCAAGTTGGGGATTGAGTTCCGCAATCGCGCACACCACCACATCAAGGGGTTGCTCAAGGGGTTCCATGCCGACGGGGCGTCGGGGATCTGGCGCACCCGGCCGGCCGACGACCTCATTCTCGCCGTGATGTTGCAGGTGCGGGTGGACAACATGTTTGGGATATTTGACCACTTCAAGCGGTACTTTCGGTTCTGTCTCCAGGTGGTGAGCCGGGCAGAACGCGAGACGTGGGAAAAGTCGACTGAGGACGAGCTTCCCCCGCCGTATGTGGAGAACCGCGACTTTTTGCGGTACACGCAGCTCTCGCGGGTGTTTTTTGAGCTGACGCGGGTGGTTGACGAGGATTTCCTGGTGAGTGCGGAGCAGCAGAAACACCAGTTCCCCGACCTTCTGCCCGACTACAACTTGTTGCGTGAAGTGTACTCGCGCATTGCCAGGCAGTTTGGGCCAGACCTCTCGTACAACCGGGACTTTCGGTTGAAGTATGCTCTTCGGATCGAGAGCAGCGTGCTGGAGGGTTCTGGCGAGAGCTCCCCCAAACGGGTCCGGTACAACCCGGGCGTGGTGCTGTCTGCCGGCTCGAGAGCGAGGACCCAGACCGGCGGCTCGGGGACAATGGCGCCGCCCACTATCAAGGTGACGTTCAATGCGCGGCCTGCCTCGGCCAGCAGCGAAGAACCCGAGGCGGAGGCGTCTGTTGTGGCACCCAGCACGCGGAACCCGCTCGTGGTGGAGATCAAGGGAAGCGACAGCGGGTTTCTGGTGACGCGCCTGGGATACGTGCCGAGCGAGAACTCGATCGACATTCCGCTCGAGGACCAGGAGATTGGCGACGCCGGGTTGGACCCGGGGAACCTTCTCTTTGGGCTTCCGGACCTGCTCGTCGAGTTGTTTGGACGGATCATTGACTTGTCGAACCAGCGGCATGTGTTTGTGAAGCAGAACCAGATGCCGCGCAACTTCACCAAGATATGTGCGGATCTCCACAACGAGTTGCTTGAGTGGCGGTGCGACTGGCGGTTGTACGACGAGCGGGACGAGACGGGCGAAAAGGTGTTCTTCTCGGCGTTCCACGAGGCCTTGTACCACAACATTCTTCTGTTCCGGCACGGCTTGATTGTCTACTTTCTGCGGTTGCTTCTCGACAGGGGGCCGGAGTTGCTCCAGAACGACGTGGAGGCCACGCTCGAGCACATGGAGGAGCTCAAGCGGCTCGAGTGCCGCATCCAGCCCTTGTTCTGGCAGTACTTTGTGCTGGGGTGCGACGCCACCAGCCCGGAGTTGCAGGAAAAGTACTCGAGCTGGTTCGACAACTACAGCACCTTGACCAACCACTGGCGCGCCAAGCAGGTGATGTACGAGGTGTGGCGCCAGCGCGCCGACGGCGACCCCGACGTGTGCTGGATCGACGTGGTCCGCGACTGGGACTTTTCCCTCTTCCTTGGCTAGCGCCCGGCAGCGGCACCAGGCCTGTCTCCCGTCTGTGCGCCGTGACCACCTCCGGCACCGAGCCTATCGGGCGCGTCGTAGCGCATGTGGCGAGCATGTGACCTTGAACGCTCGGTGCGCGCACGCATGCCGAACTCCGGGGACGGGCTGCCGATGGCCCGAACCCCATCCCCGCCCGGGGTCCGGGAGCCGGGGCGGCGGAGCGGGGAGCCCGCTCGTAAGTGTTCCGGGGGCGCCGGCCACTTCCCCACGCTCTTGCCCCGTTCTTTGCCTGCACCGGCGCTACCGGCACCGGCCCGGCCGTCCAGCACCTTCGACTGACAAATCACCATCGCCTGCCAAAAAACGCATGTGATTTTGCCTATGTATTTTCCCCGCAACGTGCATCCGGCTGGCGTGCGTCACGTACCCCACATCCGCTCAAGTCCGTTCCTGTGGCGTATAAATACAGCCCCACTCTGCTCCTTTTTCTGCAACCCACTCATCTCACTATGGACAGACTCACTCAGCTCTCCTCGCACATGACCTCGTCCATCCAGGGCGCCGCGGCCGTGAAGGCCAAGAACGACGACGACGTGGTGATTGTCGGTGCGTACCGCACGGCCATTGCCAAGGGCGGCAAGGGCCTGTTCCGCAACACCAAGACGGACGAGCTTCTTGTGGGCCTCTTCAAGGGCTTGATCCAGCGCACCGGCGTGGACCCCAGCGTGATTGGCGACGTGGTGGTGGGCAACGTGCTCAACGTGGGCTCGGGTGCCGGCGAGCACCGTGCTGCCGCGCTTGCGGCCGGCATTCCCTACACCGCTCCCTTCATTGCCTTGAACAGACAGTGCTCCTCGGGCTTGATGGCGGTGAACGACGTGGCCAACAAGATCATCTCTGGCCAGATCTCCGTGGGCCTTGCGGCCGGCGTGGAGTCCATGTCGCTCAACTACGGCCCCAGAGCCGCCCCCAGCTTCTCCGACTTGGTGGCGCGCGACTCCGAGGCGGCCAAGTGTGGCATCCCCATGGGCATCACCAACGAGAACGTGGCCGAGCGCTACCACCTCGACCGCAAGGTGCAGGACGAGTTTGCCGCTGCCCTGTACAACAAGGCCGAGAATGCCATCAAGACGGGGCTCTTCAAGAACGAGATCATTCCCATCCTGGTGCAGATCGAGGTGGAGAACGACGACGACGAGCTGGACGAGGTGATCACCAAGACCATTGTGGTGGACACTGACGAGGGTCCCAGATCTGGCGTCACTGCCGCGCTGTTGGGCAAGATCAAGCCTGCCTTCAAGAAGGACGGTGTCACCCACGCCGGCAACGCCTCCCAGGTGCTGGACGGTGCTGGTGCCGTGTTGCTTGCGCGCCGCTCGGAGGCCAAGAAGTTGGGCTTGCCCATTGTCGGCAAGTACGTGGCCACCTCCACCGTGGGTGTGCCCCCGGAGATCATGGGTGTTGGTCCTGCCTACGCCATCCCCGACGTGTTGAGCAGAACCGGCTTGACGCCCAACGAGGTGTCGGTGTACGAGATCAACGAGGCGTTTGCTGCCCAGGCCTTGTACCTGATCCAGAAGGCCAACGTGCCGATCGAGCGCGTGAACCCGCGCGGCGGTGCCATTGCCATCGGCCACCCCTTGGGTGCGACCGGTGCCCGCCAGGTTGCCACCTTGATGAACGAGCTCAAGGCGGGCGAGATCGGTGTGACTTCCATGTGCATTGGTACCGGCATGGGTGCTGCTGCCGTGTTTGTCAAGGAGTAGGGGATATGTACTGGCTGCAATGGATATTCCAAACGAACAAGACGTAGGTGTGCGAGCGGTGGTGGCGGTTGAGGCGGCGGTTGTGGCGGCGCGGCACACAGCGTGGCTGGGACTGGGGAGGAGCAAAAAAGATGGTGGACGAGTCCGGGATTGAACCGGAGACCTAACGCATGCAAAGCGTTCGCGCTACCACTGCGCCACACGCCCGATATTTAACAAAAATTGTGACTGGATTAACACCCCGCAGGTGTCGCCATCCTGTCACACCCCAGGATAGGCCCTCTGTGCTTTGGTGTGTCTAGAACATGCTCCTGGGGTTGGGAACTGTCATGATCCTTGGTTTTGTCGGTAAAAATGGTTGCACTCCAGCGCATTCTCCCAAACGCTGTTGTCGTGTTGGTCCACACTACAACGGGTAATCTGACCACCCACCATGTCCGTTCATGGACAACGCCAACAGCACCCCTACCAACCACCACCGAACCACTCCGCTGCACCAATACATCTCGACTCATTTCTGTCCATTACCCACATCTACCCGCTCCCGTGCCGCTTCACCTACTCGCTCTTGTGCCGCTTCACCCCCTCCTCCCCCCACACCTCAAAACACTCCACCACCGTCTTCAAGTTCTCAAGCGTGCTGCTGACGGCTACCCGAAGAACACGGTCGCTGGCACCGTTGAAAGCCACCACCAACCGCAGCCCCTCCACGGCATACTCCACCACCAACTCGCTCGGCTTGAGAATCGGGTCTGGGCGAAGCGTGTTTCTCGCCACCTCCGCCTGCCGCAGACTCTCAAAGGGAACCGTCACCACCCTGCTAGTGTTAGTACCGTCCACCGCCCACACCGCCACCCACATACACTTTGTGATCCAACATGAAAGATGAGCTGAACACTTGCGTAACATTATAAAACTATCACCCACTTTACTCGTACGAGGGGATTTCGTAGTGGAAAAACGGAGTGTCGGTGGGCACCAACGCCACGTAGTTCAGCTCCTCATCGCCCTCGGTTCTCTCCGCCCGCGGCGTGTACTCGGCCGCAATGTCAAAGTACGTGTGTTCCAACGACGCCGCACCGTCGGCCCGCTCGGCGCCTGCGTCGTCGGACCCGCCCGGGTATCCAAACCCGGAGTTGATCAACAGCCGCCGGATCCACGGCAGGAGAATGCCACTAAAGTGGATCTCCACCTCGTGGCCAGCGTACCGGTCCACCACCTTGCGCAAGTCCACAAGGGCCTGGGCTCCGGTGGCATCGATCTGGGTCACGGACGAAAAGTCCAAGTGGAGAATGCGGAGCTCCGGGCGCTCGTCCACGTCCTGGGCATTCAGCAACGCCACCAACTTTTCCTTGGCAAGCCGCTTGCGCTCACCCCACATGGCCCACGTCAAGTCGAGCGGCGCCGGGTCGTTCCACGGACGCGCACCGGGCCGGGCCAGTGCGTACAGAGTGCCGCGCTTGAACAGACGCTTCACCTCGTCCAGAACCTTCTCGATCTGGCGCAGCGCGTTGGGGTACGTAAAGGCCTCCACCGGACGGAACACAAGCACACCCGGGGGCGCCGGGAGAATCGGCACCAGCTTGTTGGTGTTGCGGGCATCAAGAGGAACCCAGCGAGTGTGCCAGTGCACATTGGCCGGAAGAGACGACACCTTGTGGCCCGAGGTGATCAGAGAGGTCTTCTCGTACACCTTCTCCTTGCCAATCTCAATCTCCGAGGAGCTGGACTGCTCCTGGGGCGCGTCGTTGGCCACCACCACGGCGTCCACCACCTCAGCCACGCGGACTCTGCCAAGGAACTGGCCCTTGGGCATGGCAATGCGGAAGAGCAACACGGCCGCCAGGGCACACATGGCAAAGTACACACCCACCTCGATGGAGATGAACACCGTGAGGAACACGTCGATGATGAAGATGCCGCAGTCAAACGGCAGCACCTTCCAGAACAGCCACGTGGACTTGTAGCTGGAAATAAGGTCCAGCACCGCGTGGATAATGATGGCACAGAGAGTGGCCTTGGGAATCCAGTAGAAGGCACCGGTCAAGGCGTACAAGGCAAGAAGCACCACCACACCGGTAAAGATACCAGCAAGCGGCGTACGCACACCACACTTGGACTTCAAGGCCGAGCGCAGGAACGAGCCGGTGGCAGGGTAGGCGTTGAAAAAGGTGCCAATGAGGTTGGTGACACCAATGGCAATCACCTCCTGGTCGGGAATCACCTTGTAGTCGTTGATGCGGGCAAACAGCTTGGAAATGGCAATGTGCTCAAGCATCAACACGATGATCAGCACCGGCAACTCGGAGGCAATGTCGGTGACAATGTCCTTGTTGTAGGTCATGACGCCCACGTGGCGCAAGCCCAGCGGCACCTTGCCGAGAATGCTGATCGGCGGCTTCTTTCTGTGGTCCTTGCAAATGCCGTACAGAATCGCCGTGAAGACGATGATGATCACGGCGTTGCGGAGCACGTTGGTGTAGAAGAACCACAACCGGTACTTGGGGAACCGCTGCGCACCCTTGTCGCAGCCGTAGCGCCACAAGTACAAGATCACAAGCGGGATGAGTCCGAAAATGGCATCCTTGGTGGTGTGCTTCAAGTTTTGCAACGAGTGGATCACCACCAAGTGCAGCGCGGTTCTCGTGTTGACGCGCTTGTTGAAGCCAAGCAACCCGGGCACCTGGCCCACAATAATCGTGAAGGCAGAGCCCGTCATGAAGCCCAACACGGCCGGCATCGAGATAAACTCGAGAATGAAACCAAGCCGGAGCACACCAAGACCAAGAGCAGCAATACCACAGAGAAGCGACAAGATGGTGGCCACCTCGGGGCCCTTGTAGTCGGGGTTCTTGTTCTGCACGTGCTCAATCACCTTGGCCACCTGGAGCGACATCACCGCCACAGGTCCGATCAGCACGTCCTTGGAGGTGGCAAAGAAACAGTAGATAAAGACACCCACAAACGACAGGTACAACCCGTACTCGGGCAGCAACAGGGCAATCTGGGCGTACGACATGCTCTGGGGCACCAACACGGCACCCACAGTGATGCCGGCAATCAAGTCACCCACAAGCCACTCGCGGTTGTAGTGCAAGATCCACCGCGCAATCGGGAAGAGCAGAATAAGGTAGTTCTTCACAAGCTCGGGGAGGTTGGTGAAGTGGTCGTTCACAAACTCCTTCACGCCCACCACCTCCTCGTGGTACTCGTCCACCGCAACCTGGTGGGCGGGTTCGGGGTTGTACTCCAAGCCGTCCAGCACGACAGAAGACATGTGCGGGTGTGTGAGGATGAGAAAGTGGCGGCACAGGAAGCAGCACGCGCCCCTTATATGTCACTCCACGGGCAAGCCACAGTTTGTGGCACATGGATCCAGGCGGCGAATTCCGGAGAATGGCGGCGCTGTGGCTGGAGACGCGGCGCCGGCGATCACCAGGCCTTCTGATTGGTCCTACCGGGCATTCCGCCACCGGCTGGCGCCGAGCTGTGGCGCTCCCCCCCGGTTTCACCGCCACACCTCGAGCCAATGCCAACAGATTTGCCTCCTGCAGCGCAGTGTGTGTCATGCCACGTGACATGTGGTGATTTTTTCTTTTCCTCGTAGGGAACGACGTGCATGGAGGTGCATGGAAAAGCCATGCACGCGGGACTCACGTCATCTCAGCCGCATCGCAGCGTGATCCCTGTGGACAATGGCGATAGGCAGCAAGCAACAGGGGCGCTGCCGAGAAGACTGCCAAGCGTGCGAGCAGCAGCCGAGATAAGAACTGTGGTGGCATCACACGATGGCAACCACCCACAGACCAGCGCCACACAAGCAACCTGTGTTAATGTACATGCACTAGGAGCAAGCCACAGCCTGTGGGTCTTGCAGGGGGCTCTGCCGCTCCCAAACGCCGGTCCACACCGTGCGGTGGCGTGCTGTGGCTGCAGGAGCCGCCTAAACCCACGGATCCCCGCTTTCCTCCATGCGGGGCAGCGTTGCCTGGAGGGCGTGCATGCGCGACAACTCGTCGTCAACCAGACTGGCGCTGGCCACCGCAACCGCCGCCCCCGCCAAGTCGTGCTCCTTCTTGGGCCCTGCCGGCACGAGGGGCTGGTGCATGCCCTGGCGGTCGCTGTCGCTCAACAACTCCAGAAACAACAACAGCACCATGTCGTCCATGGGCTTCTTCTTGAAGTCGCGGATCTGCTGCCGCATGCGGTCAAAACACACCTGGAAGTCAACCAGACTCCACACCACGCCCTTGTCGCCGTGGTCGTGGGCGTAGGCCCGCGCCATCTGCTCCCAGTTGATGTCCTCCACCCGGGCATACTGCAACTCCTTCACCTTCAGCAACATCCACACGCGGTCCGCAAGCCCGATCAGCGCCGCCCGGTTGTGGGCCCGCCGCTTGAGAATCTTGTTCCACTTGTAGCGACACTGGATGCGCAGCCGAATACCCCCCATCATCTCACTCACCCGCGTCCAGTTGATGGACACGGAGCCGCCGCGCTGCTTCTCGCTGTCCTCCAGAATCAACTGCGTCACCACCTCGCGCAACTTCTCCTCCTCCTCGTCACTCCACTTGTTCGCCGTGCGGTTCGCCCCGCACTTGATGTAGTTGCGCCACCGGTCCCGGCAGTCCTCCGGCATCCGCCGCATCATGTGGCCCACAATCTTCCACTGGCCATTCTTCTCCACCGCAAGCCGCGCCAACTCCGCGTCCTCCTCCTGCGTCCACTTGCCACGCACCTCGAACACGTGGTACAGCCGCCGCACGTGTTTGTACACACTCGCGCGCAGCCGGTGCGGCAACACCTTCTGCAACGCCTCCCAGAAGTCGTCCTTCTTGCGCTCGTTGCTCCACACACGCTGGCAAATGTCGTCCCGGCTCATGCGGTTGATGCTGCAGTACTCACTCACAAACCCGTCCAAGGCAGCAATCTCCTCCTCGCTGAACAGCTTCCCGTGGGTCTTGGTGTGTTGCACCCACTCGCGCGCGCGGTTCGCGGCCGCCGCCACCAACGCCGCCACCTCCGTCTGCAGCACCGGCGATGGGTTGGCCTGGTCCTGTGCCTGGCTGGGCTTGGGCTGCTGTGGCGGCGCCGGCGAGGCACTCACGGCCCGCTGCTGCTGCGGCCGCCCCGACTGTGCCGCCCCCCCTGCCGCCGCCTTCCCACGCTGGTACTGCACGCTGTTGCGCATGTAGTCCTCGCTGAGCGGCCCCAACTGACTGGCCAACTCACGGGCATCCATGATGGCTGCCTGCACCAACTGCTCGTGCTCCAGGGTTCCTTCGTGGTGTGAAATGTGGTGGTTCTGGAGGTGGGCCAACAGAGCCAACTCGGGGTCCACTGTGAGCTGCTGCGGGCCGTGCTTGCTCCGCTTGGTATCGTGGTGCGGCACGTGGTGGAGGTGGTGGTCTTTTGCCGGAGCCTTGGCCTGGCTCGTGGGCGGCGTCGCCCCGTCTGCCGGCTGCCGTGCGCCATCCTCACCGCTGCCACCGCGCCCCGCGCTGGCATTGGCCCCGCTGCTGGTCCCGGGCGCACTCGAGCCCGTGCTGCCGTGGAAGGAAAACTCGTCGTCGTCCAAAATAAGCTTGCTCCACGGCGGGAAGTCGCTCATGCCCGAGAGCTCCTCCTGGAACGGCCGCTTGCGACTGTTGTTGTCGTGGTGGTCCTGGTCACCCAGCCCGTGGAGCGTGCCCCGGACATACCTCATCACCACGGCGTCCATTGCCTCCTCGTTGGCCATGTCGTCCTTGGAGTCCACGCGGTGCATGTCCACGTGGAAGTCGTCCTCCTCGCCACCCGCGTGGCTGTTGGCCGAGTCCAAGTCACCCAACTCTCCGAGCGGCGCGTTGAGCTGGAGAAGCGCGTGCGCGTCCTGCGGCGGCGGCGGCAGCTGCGGGAGCGCCGGCCGCGGTCGTGCTGTGTTTAGCAGCTGCGCAGGCATGGAACAGGCAAAGCGTGTCGCGGCGGAAGATTTTCACAAAACTCTCCGCGGAGCCTGGCGCCGGCACGAGAGGCTGTTTGTGGCGTGTGGGGTGCCGCGCTGCACTCGTTCGTGCGTGTTTGTGTGTATGCGCGTGTGGAGTAGTTGACGCACACGCAAAGGCAGGGTAAGCTTGGACTGTTACCTCGCAGGTGTTGGGGTTACCCTGAGGAAAGGTGGTTGGGGAGGGTAACGGGTGGCGTTTCCTGCAGATGCGAGCGGGCGCCTGCAGTATGTGGTGTGCGCGCGTTCTGGAAAACACGCAGCAACGCGCTGCAGGTGGCACCGGGCTGCATGGCCTGTGCATGGCTGTGCATGGGGGCTTGGGTGTCTACTCCGCGGGCCTGTTCCCGGCGCCGGCTCCTTGTGGCCGCTCCTCGCGCACCACCTCGCGGTACGTGATCTGCCGCCACTGCTCTACGTCCAACCGGTCCTTGACGTGCTCGAAAGCAAAGTCGTCTGGGTCCAATGGCGCGCACTCCGGCTCCTCCTGCGGATCATGGTACAACTGCACATAGGGATGCCGCAACGCCTCCGCCACCGTGAGCCGCAGACCGGGGTCAAACACCAAAAGCCGGCTCAACAAGTCCGCAGCCTCGGGTCCGTCCGGCGGCGCCACGGCCAGGAAATCTAGCGGGGGGAACGGCGGAAGCGAGCAAAGAAACGCCCGCGCCCGCTTCGACCGCACCCGTGCCAACGCCTGCCCGTCCGGCGTACCCACCACCTGCAAGATGAGCACCAACTGGTTGAGATAGTCCCGCCCGGGGAACATGGGCACCCGCACAAACATCTCCGCGAGAATACACCCCACCAGCCACATGTCGATGGCTGCCGTGTACTGCAGATGCGACAACATCACCTCCGGCGCGCGGTACCACCGTGTTGCCACGTACTCCGTCAATCCGCCTGCCGCACTGCCTCCGGCACGGTTTGCCCGGGACGTTTGCAGGCGGTGTGTGGGCGGCAAGCCAGGCACCGGGTCCACGCGCGCGAGCCCAAAGTCGCAGATCTTCAAGTCGCAGTTGACACTCACCAAAATGTTGCTCGGTTTGAGGTCCCGGTGGATCACCCCCGCCGAGTGGATGTACTTGAGCCCCACAAGCAACTGGTAGATCAAGTACACACAGTGGTCGTTGCTAAACGCCTGGGCCTGGATCTGCCGATGCAAGTCCGTGTACATGTACTCCTGGACCAAGTACACCTCGCGGAAGCTGCTCAACAGTGCGGGCCGCTGCACCTCCAACAACTGCACAATATGGTTGTGCCCTCGGAAGTGCCGGAGGAGCTTGATCTCGCGCAATGTGCGCACGCAGAACAAGCTCCGCGAGAACGGCTCCATCTTCTTGATGGCCACCTTGGTGTTGCTGGGCTTGTGGTAGGCAAGCGCCACCGTGCCGTACGCCCCTTCCCCCACCACCCGCACAATCTGGTACAGCACCAGCACGTTGAACACCACCTGTCGCTGCGCCGCCGTGCGAGCAGCGCAAGACACGTCCACCCGCGCCGTCTTTGCCACGTCCGCCCGTGCCGTCTTCGCCACGCCCACCCGCGGACTCTCGGCCTCATTCCCCCGCGGCACGGCTGGCGAGTGTCTGGCGGGTGCCCGTGGTGCTTGCGGCTGCTCAGCCACCAACGGCTGGTTGGGAGTGAGGCACTCCATGGTGGACCGGCCGCGGCCTGTCCCTATCCTTATGTATTAACCACATTGCCAGCTAGTGGCCCTAGTGTCTGCCTCGCCATGTGTTTCATGCGTAGCCCCATTTCCCATTGGCAACACCTGCAGCTGCAGACGCCGCTGCCGCCGCAGTCGGTTGCATCCCGCTGGATCCACGCCTCGATGTTAGACTGGACCCGCATACCGTCACGTGTGTGTAAAACACGCCCCATGTTTGCCTGCCACGCCTCGCCTGCCACGCCTCGCCTCCCCGGCTCCTCCCCGGCCACATCCCAGCTACTCAGCCTTGAATGCACTCAACTTGCACATCTCGCTTTCCCCCGCACCCACCACCAGATGCAACCACTGCAACGCATCCGGACTGATCTTGACACCCTGCATGAACAGATACTGGTGAAGCGTCAACGGCTTGACGTGGTGGAGGTTCAGCCCACTGCGGACAAACCCCGAGTCCCAGAACGGAACCGCCGCATACACCACAGTCCACCAGAGATCGCTGCGCCGCAACTCGCGCGGCTCCAGAAACGGATACATCAAGGTGCACCAGTGGTGCCACAACAGTCCCTGGTTGAACAAGCTGACGCGCAGCGGGTCGATCTCCACCACGTAGCGCGGCTGCCCCCTGCCCACCGTGTCGAACGTCTGCAGCAGCAATGGCAGCAGCGCAGCCACGCCCTTTTCGGCGTCCCGCGTGGCAAGGGTGTTGGCCAGGAAGTTGGTCATGGGCAGAGTGGGGTTGGCGGCCGCCGGGAGGGATATGTAAAAGCGGCGGTCCGCCAGCCCGCGCCGGGCTGCCTTCATCGAAAGGTCCTCCATGGTGGTGCGGCCCGGCTTGAGGTACACCAACACACTCGTCACGAGGAGCGACCCAGCAAACATGCTCCACCAAAAGCCCGACACCAAGAGCGCCACCAAGTGGAGGTTGATGCGGCCGTCGTGAACAAACACCTTGTGGATGAACACAGCGGCGTAGACAAACACAAACATCCAGTGCACCACCAACCACCCGAGGAGCTTGAGAAACACCGCGTAGTTGCGCAGCCCGATCAGGGTGTTGAGAAACATGCAAAAGTGGTCCAAGCCCACCACACACGCACCGGTGTCGGTCAGGTGGTGCACCCGCAACGGCTTGTACGCCTGGCACTGCGAACAAAAGAGCGCGTAGCCCTGGGCGTCGCAGAGAAAGTACGGCTGGCGTGCCAACTCGTCGCTCCCGAGCTTCTGGCCGGGGCCAAGCGTGCCGGCATCGAGAAAAAACCGGAGCTGGGCCCAGAGCCCGAGCGTGACGGTGGCAAGAAGCACCTCGACCGTAACTCCGCCAACATAGGCGTGGCGGGAGTGGAAGTGCTGCCAGCCCTCGCGGTAGGCGATGGCGTAGCAGAGGGCGTAGATGACGTAGCCGTAGTGGCCAAGCAACAGCACCGGCACCAGGAGGCGGAACACCTGGCGAGCCCGCTCGATCATTTTGCAGAAGAAGCCGTGGCGGTGGAGAGGGGCAACGCGCATCGGCCGCTTGGCGCATGTGTCTGCTGGCATGCGTCGCTAACATTCCCCTGCATATTGCCGGATCGGGACGGAAAGTGGGGCGCCAGGGTCCAGGCACAATGCATATGACTACAGACATTACGGGGCCGGCACAGCCTTGGCGCGCTCGACAATCACATTCATGCCAAAGTTGCACTCGGCAAGCGCGCGGTTGAAGAAGCGGTTGATGGAAAAACCCGTGGCGGCAAACTCCTTCTCCTTGCGGAACACCCCGTACAGCACCGGGTCGTAGAACAACGGGTCGTCGGTGGTGTAGTCCGGGAGCGGCGGCGTGGGCGGAACCACCGCCTCCTCCTCTCCCTCGCGCCGCTTGGGGAGCTTCTGCTGGCGCCGCCGCAAAAGATAGTCTGCCTCGCGGTCGCCCATGAAGGGTGTGAACGGCACCTGCAGCTCCTCCTCCTCGAGCAGCTGCATGTGCTTGCGCTTCAACCCCAGCTCCGGGTTGGCGTCGCCCATGAGGTTCTCCAGAGCGTGGGCAATGGCACCCACCACCTCCTCCAACTTGCGCTGGTTCTCCTCCAACCGATCCTCCATCGCCTCCATGCTCTTGGTGAGCTCCACCAGGTCGATCACCTTGGAGTTGTAGCTCAGCTTGGCGTACGAGTCCATCGAGTTGAGCTTCACCATGTTCTCCAACAGCAGAATCGCCATCTCGTCGTCGTTGATCTGCTTCATCAACGCCTTGCGCCGTTCCCGCAACTCCTCCAAAAACTTGACGTTCTCGTTGAACCGCAGCACCTGGCTCGAGTTCACGGCGTTCTGCTTGGCAATGCTCTGCCCGTTCTCCTGCTTGTACTCCAACACCTTGCGCTCCGTCTCCTCCACATCTATTCCGTTCACCAAGTTGAAGACAATCCCTTCCACCTCCTCGAGGTACGCGTTGTACTCCTCAAGCAGCGCAAACTCCAGCTCGGGCTTGTTGTACACCTCCACCACCCACCGCCGCACGTCCACCTCGTGCTCCACCAGAATGTCCTCAAACACCTGCTTCTTGAACTTGTTCTTGCGGAGAATCTTCTCGCACTTGGGGTACGGACACTTGGCCGGACCCTGGGCAAAGATGCGGTCCACACAGCTCTCGCACATCTTGTGGTAGCACTCCGGATTCACCTTGAACACCATGTTCGGCAGGAGGTACCGGTCCGTCTTGCAGATGGGACACATCTCCGTGTCGTCCGCAGAAGCGGCCCCCACCAGCGCCACCAGCCCGGGCAACCCCTCGTTCTTGGCCCAAACCACCGTCTGTCGCCCGGGCAACTGCACCTTCCGCAGCAGCGGGAGCTTCGACCGGGGGAGCGGCGTGGCCATTGAGAAAACAAGACAGCTCCTGGCTCCAGTGGCGTTGGTGCACACACCTGCTGACATATGTCTACATCCCGGTCCACGCACGACGCTCTGGTCCACGCACGACGCCCCGGTCCACGCACTACCGCCGGAAGTTGAAGGCGCCGCGGCACAAGGGGCACGTGGAGGAGCCCAGCAGCTTGAACCACTTGTACAAGCACCCGGAGTGGAACTTGTTGTTGCACGTGGGGCACGTCTTGCTGGGCAACAGGTGGTCCTGGTGCAAAATGGCGTAGCAGATGGCACACTCCTCGAACCCGCTGAAGTGGAGCAGCACGTTGCGGTTGAACAACTCCATCGCCTCGACAATGGTGCCGTTCTGCGACGTCACCACCCGCTGCAGTGCCAACAACCACGCCTTCCACACCGTCTCCTTCACACCGAGCCGCTGCGGCCCCTCCACAAGCACGTGCGCAAGCGGATAGCTGCTGGGGATCTTGATGCTCACCTCCATCGTCTGTTCGTCGATGCGGTACACCTGGCGGATCTCGTGCGCGCTGCGGTTCACCTTCACACTGAGGTTCTCGTCCAGCAACTGCTTCAGCGACGCCAACTTGGCCTCCACCCGGTCGAGCTCCAGCGCTATGAGCCACCCCAGCACAAACTTCACCGTGAACTGCTCCACCAGCTGCCGCAACTGCCGGTCCTTGAGCAGGTTGTACCACTGCTGCGCACTCGACCCGAGGTGCCGGAGCACCTGGTAGTACACATGCGCCAACAACCGCAGAAACTCCGCCACGTGCGCGTCGCTGTCCACAAGCTCGCCCACTGCATACGTCGGCACCACCTGCGGGTCCAAGTGCCGCACAAACTCCAGCCCGCCCTCCTTGAGATCGAGCTGGGTCGCAACAAACAGCAACACCTCCAGCACCCGCTCGTGCTCCTTCAACTCGCGCGTGTACAGCGCCCGGATCCGGTGCGTGATGTCGTCAAAGTGCGCCAACACAAGACACCACAGATACACGTACCGCCCAAACACACAGGGATCCTCCTCCTCGAGATAGAGCTGGGGCGGCGCCGCCACAAGTGCAAGGAGCCACGGCGGAAGCGCCGCCTTCACCACTGCATCCTCCTCGTCCAACTGGGTGTTCTGGAGCTCGTACTCCACCACAAACTCCCGCTGCGCCTCCCGCACTCCCGTGAGCAACACAGCCGCGCACACCCGCACCAACTCCAACCGCACCGCCGACCCCATCACCCGTGCAAGCGTCTCCACGTGCAGCACCAACTGGCGTGCCGGAAGCCGCTCAAGAACCCGTGCCACAAGGTCCTGGCACATCACCACGTCGCCCGTCGGCACGGCGTACACGTGGTTGGCCAACACCCCCACAATGTCATCCACCATCGACTCCCGCTCGCTGGAACTCACCCGGTCGCCGGCCCGCTCAAGGGCCTGGAAGAGCCGGAGCCCCGTGAACTCCCACACCAGCGCCACCCCCGCCTCGTTGAGCGCGTCGCCTGCCGTGCGCTCAGCATCCTCCATGCCCACCACCCCAAGCGTATCGCGGCACACCTCGAGTGCGGTCGACGCAAGCAGAAGGTCGTTTGACAAGAGCACAAGCTTGGAGAGCACGGCGCAGAGCACAGCCCGAACCACAGCAAACAGCGGGTCGTAAGCCCAATCCAGGTCCAACCACTGGCGGAAGGTGGCAAGCACCATCGCAAGCCGTTGGCCGGGCATGGCCTCAAACCCCGCCACGGGCGTCGCTGGAAGGAACAAGGCAAGAAGGGCGGCATGCACCACGCCCAGCGACTGCACCTTGGCCTGAGAAGCCCCCATGCCAATGAGCTCAGCCGCCACCGCGTTACGCACCCGCAGAAAGTGCGGGCTCGCGAGCACACCCGCACAGCCTGCAACCACACCGGCAAGAACAAACGGTTTGCGCACAAGCCGGGAAAGGTCGAGTGCCGGAAGAGCCTCCACCAGACCAGGACAAAGCTCGGCCACCACCCGCGAAAGCACCCGCGACTTGTAAAACGCACCGATGGAGGTGTCGTCGCCGCACACCTTGCCAATGAACGGACACGAGGGCTCGGTGGAGGCCCCCGTGCATGTCTGGACCGCCTGTTCCAAGGACACGCCCTTCACCTCGGCCCTGACCAACACAGACACGGCTCCAGGAAGCTCCACCACGGCCGGCAGCACGTTCTCCAGCAACAAGGCAAGATCGCCAGCCACCTCTGCAGCCACGGCCAAGCGCGCCAACACCTCGACGTAACCACCCTCGCCCGTGAGATGCCGAGCCAACGGAAGAAGCAGAACAATGGCCAGCGCCACCAACACCAACCGGACAGCTGCTGGGTGGTTGAAGGTCTCCGTGGCTCCGCGAGGCACCATCAACGCCGCCACGCCCACCGGGTTGCTGAGTGCGAGCCGCAAATCGGGCACCTCCCCAACTGCAGCGGCTATCCACAGGTCCCACAGCGCGGTCCAGGGAATAATACCGCGCGCAAGCACCTCGTTGGCCATGGCACTCTGGAGATGGGCCGCCAATGCTTCCAGCGGCTCCTGCTCCCCGAGGTGTGCATACAACGTCAGGGTGTACAACTGGAGGGTGTCCTTGTTGGATGCCGCACGGTGCTCGATGTCCCGAAGCATGGCCAGCGACGCCTTGCTGTCGAGCAGCTGCCACAAATAGCGCATCAACGGCTCGCCCCGCTCCTGCATCACCACCGCCAACATGCTGCTGTCAAACGAACTGGCCCCCACACAGCCCTCCACAAACACCGCCTGGTTGTCCAGCACCCAAGCACGGTCCATCAACTCCACCACCACGTTTTCGTCAAGAAGCTGGAACATGTCGTTCTGAGCCCCGAAACGGTACTCGGCGGCAGCGGTGCGGAGATACGCCAGCACCTCGGGACACACGGCTGCTAGGTCAAGCCCCTTGCTGAGTTTGGGAAGCAGGTGGAGAAACAAGGACATTTCCGGCAGCGTGCTGCTGTCGTCCACAAGCAAGATCTTCAGGAAGGCGTCGTTGATGCTCTCGGCAACCACGGCGGGGCTGTGGTGCGGGTGACAGGCGTATTGCTGCAACACCTCGAGAATGGGAGCCACCACGCCAGGCTCGATGAACCCCGGAAGCGTCAGCACCAACTCGTGGACCTCGTCGATGCCGTCCTGCCAGCCACACGCGATAAAGGCCGACACATAGTGGAGAAGCCCTGTGGGGGCAGCCGGCTCTTCAGGCATGAACTCGGCAAGCTGCTCGGCGGCTTGCTCGAGGGTGGAGATGGCTGTCGCGGTGTCACCGCAGCTCTTCCACAAGCGAAGGGTGTTTTCGACGAACGGCGAGGCGCCAACAGCGGTGCCGTGCACCTCGAGCTCCCCCCCACTGGGCCAGAAGCGAGAGCAGTGCTCGCTCAACCCAGACACCACCGCCTGGTGCTGCGGTTCGGGCAACGCCTGGACACACGTCACCACTTGGGTGGTCAATGCTCTGGCCTTGGCGGCCAATGCCTGCAGCACCCACACGGCCACCGCTGCCGGAACCACCGATGGCACGTGTTCGGCAAACACCACCATCACCTTGTTGTATGCAGCCAACGCGTGCTCCTTCACGGCCACCAACCGCTCCTGGAGCACGTTGTCGGCCAACGCAAGAAGCACCTCGTCGGCATGTGTTTCCAGCAGCACGTCCAACACCTCTGCCGGCAACCCGCTGGTCAACAAGGCGGCAAGCTGCGAGTGGTAGGAGGCGTCGCTGCCGCAGGGTCCCAACTTCAACAACCCCACCAAGCGGTCGTGGGGCTTTTTGCCGTTGAGCCAGAACTGGGAGTCCACCTTCAGACCCCACACCCGCAAGGCCATCACAAGCGGCACCACGACCGGCAGCAAGACGTGGCTGCTGGTGTTTTTGGGAACCTTGAGGCGCATGCACTTGACAAGCGCCTTGGCGATGCGGGACCCAGTGGCCAGCGGCTGTTCGAGGGCCCACTGGCCATCCTGTGCCACGGTGGTGAGCAACACAAGGGCTGCCCGCTTCACCACGAGATCGTCGCCCGGGAGAAAGTCCTCCCACAACTGTTTGGACGCAAGACAGGCGGCAAGCTCCTCGGTGCGGCTGTGCTGGGCCACCAACTTGGCGGCGAGAAGAATGCACCCGTGGACCACACGGCCAAACCGCTCGTTCACCTCCTCGGCCGTGTTCAGCCGCTGGTCGGTCAAGGTGGAGGCCTCCTCCTGCAGCATGACGGTGTGCACGTAGTGGGCAAGCGGCGCCTCGAACACGCTCCACAACCGCGCCACCTTTTCCGGCAGTCCGAGCGCCTGCACAAGCGACTCGGTGGCGGCACGGGACACCACGCGGTCCAGCTCGACCGTGCCGGCAAGCCACACCGGCGCCGTGTCCTGGAGAAAGCGTGCATAGCGCTTGCCCAACTGGCCCACGATTTTGGCGTGCACCTGGTGGGCCAACACCCGCACCGGCCGGGACACATCGGTGGCGAGTTTCGGGTACATCTGGGTCCACGCCACTAGCACCTGGTGGCTGTCGGTCACGGTGGTGCCAAAGTGGGTGTCCAACTCGCGGAGTGCCTTTTCGCGTGTGGTGGCGCTTGTCTTGAGCAACAGCTTGAACCACACGGTGAGGTGGGCATCGTCAATGGAGGCAAGATCGGGGATGCCTAGCAAGTAGTTGAGCAGCACCTCGAAGCCATTGTGGCCAAGACCCGTGTCGGAGAACATGGAAGGTTGGTGGACAAAAGTGGCAAATCTGTGGCGATGGGTGAGGGCGATGGGTGTGTGTTTTAGAGAGCGGGTTGCCACCGGCGCTGGCGAGGGCGGCTGCCAGGAGGCTTGGGCAGCGCGCGGCTATCGGGAGGCCCAGGGGGCGCGGGTGGTGGGGATGGATGGGTTGACTGCTCGGTTGAGCTTGACTCCGGCGTGCACAGGGGCGGGCTCTTCGACGGGACCGGTGGAGGGCAACGGCTTCCCCTGTTCATCCACCCACCGGTAGAGCACGGAGCCAAAGTAAAAGTGCTGCACGACAGGGAACTTGCCCAACACCTCCACGTCGTACATCTTGAGCAAGCCGCGCGCAATCTTGGCCCACAGCACCACGGCGGTGAGGTCGTACAACAAGGGCAGGTGCTCGTTGAAGGGTCCCGACTTGACCTTCTTGATAAAGAGAAGCGCGTTCACGAACAAGTTCTGGGCCGCAAACCGCAGCAGAAGCACGCCGGGCGTGAGAAACTGCAGCGGCCGGAACGACGGCCGGTGGAGGTGCGTGGTGGTTTCCGGCAGCACCAACTGCGAGGCGCCCCAGATGTACACAAGGTGGAAGTGATCATCCAACCCCCACACGCCGTGCAGCCCGGCCGGCTCGAGGGTGTATGTGAAGATCAAGTCGCGGACAAGATCGTAGTAGGCGCTCCAGATGGCAAGACACTCGCGGGCGTGGGCGGCGGGCGGGGGCAGCGCAGACGGCGTGGCGGGCGGAGGCCAGTGGAACTGGGTGCCCCAGTCCACCACCCCGCACAGAACACACCCCATGAGAAACCCAAGAAAGGAGAGCTCGTGGCCCGAGCCGTAGTCAAGACGGATGCTGCTGCCAAAGGCGTTCACGAGATAGTACGTGAGGTCGCCGAGCGGGAGCCGCGGTCCCAAAGCTTCGAGCAAGGCCGGAGTCTCGCGCACCACCCGCTCGTGCCACGTCTTGGCGGCCGGGTTGCCAAAGCGCCGGGTGCCGGTTTCGGGCGGGATCTCCCCGATCCACTGCCGGAGGAGCTTGAGCAAGGCCACAAGCGCGGCGGCGCCTTCCTGGTACGGCTCGGCACCCGGGTCCTCGGTCGCGTTCTCAACCGCGCTCTCGGGTACATCCTCGGTGATGCTGCCGAGTCCGTCGCTGGGAGGAAGCATGGCGGCGGGGGCGGCGTGGCCCATGGGCGTGTTGCGGCGAGTCACCACCGCCATGTCCAAAGCCCCGGGCGGCACCGGCACGCCGCGGACCAATTCGGCCGTGCGCGCCACGTAGTAGCGTAGCTGGTGGTACGGCAAGCTGCGGTGGAACACCGCCACGTCGGCCTCCTGGAAGATGTGCTTGGAGGGAACAGCGCTCATGCTGGCGTGTGGTGTGGAGGCATGCGATGGTATGCGGTGGTATGCAGCCACCTGCAGCCACCTGCAGCCGTCTGCAACCAGCCGCAGGCACCTGCAGGCCCAGCGGTTACCCGGCCGCCGCGCTTGTTTGTTTTTTCGGGTTTCGCACCCCCTGGTACCCCCACACCTCCTCCTCATCCTGGTAAGTCACGACCTTTTTGGCAGCTGGTGATTGATCGCGACACGACACCGCCGGAACCCACACCCACAAGACCAGCAAAGGACATGCCGCGCCACCTGAGAATCCCAGACACGGCGAAGATCGACCCGCTGAACGTGAGCGTGCCCGAGTACGGCCACGCGCTTGGCCGGGCCTCCGACGCGCCCGAGAGCGAGACCAAGCGGCTCAAGACGGACGCGGAGGACGACAAGGGCGAGCAGCAGTTGTTGCTGCTGCAGCCGGTGTTGAACCCGGAGTTGCCGACCCCCGAGACCAGCGTGACCACGATTGACAGCCGCGGGTTCATGGTGACGCCGCTCACGCCCATCATGCAGTTTGACACGCGCGAGGCGCTCATGCTGTGGATCAAGGAGTTTGCCCTTGTGCACGGGTTTGGCATTGTGATTGCCCACTCGAACAAGAAGGCCATCTACTTTACGTGCGAGTTGGGTGGCGACTACCGCCGCAAAAAGGGCGGCATGGCGGGCCACGGCCACCTGCACGAGGACGATGCCGCGCTGCAGCTCCCGGTGGACCAGCACCTGCTGTTGATGGAGCACAACCACTTTGGCAACCAGGGCTTTGCTGCGCCCGGACAGAGCGTGAGCTCCGCCAACACCACGAAAAAGACCCGGTGTCCGTTCCTGATGACCGCCAACCACAAGAAACTGACGCGCATCTGGACGCTCAAGATGATGGAGGCGGCCCACAACCACCCCAAGTTGGACCCGTTGACGCTGCACCCCATGTTGCGCAAGCGCCTGGAGGACTTGAACATGACCATCATTGCCTTGTACAAAACCGGCACCAAGCCGTTGGTGATTGAAAAGATCTTGAAGGACCGTTTCCCCAAGATCCTCATCAAGCGCGAGGACATCTACAACGAGATCCGGTCCTTCAAGCGCAAGTTGCGCATGGGCATTCCGGTCCACGTGGACGACAACTATGCCATGGGCGTGGCCAACGACTTGAGCATCCACGCTGCCAATGCCTTGAGCAGCACCGGTGTCAGCTCCTACTCCGGGGCACAGCTCACTCCGAGCCAGCTTGCGGCCGCCATCAACTCTGCCAACCAGCACCGCGGGGTGGACTACGGTGTGCACGACGATGGCCACGACGGCGACTTGAGCTCCAACGCCACCGCGGCTGCGGCGGTGGCGGCGGTGCAGCAGTCGTTGGGCGACGGCCGGGGCTACAACTTGAAGCAGACCGGGGACGAGGTGCTGACCAGTCTTGAGAACATCGACACGCGGTTGGTGGACGGTGGCGAGTAGCGTGCGTGAGTGGCGTTTAGCTGAATTGTAAAGTATCATTAACATGCACACGCGTTGCCAGACGCGCTGCTAAGTAAAAAACGCGTGTTTGCATACAAGCGCTTGATCCATGGCGAACCCGTTTGACCGCAAGCCCCAGCGCCCGGCGAAGGGGCAGAAGCCGATCACCTCCTTCTTCCAGCCAAAGGTGGCGCGTGCGGAGGAGCCCCGGCCCCGGCCGGCTCTTGTGGCCCGTTCCACGCTGCTGTTGCGCGGCTTGGGGGGGCTGTTTGACGACGACTTGATGGAGGTGGACGCCACCACGCTGCAGTACTGGAAGAAGCAGACGGAGGAGAGGAGCACGGCCTTACCGCAGCCGGTGAAGCGGTCTACGAGCAGTGGTCCCGGGAGTGCTCTCGGCAGTGGTCCCGGGAGTGCTCTCGGCAGTGGTCCCGGGAGTGCTCTCGGCAGTGGTCCCGGGAGTGCTCTCGGCAGCAGCTACTCCCGTCCGGCCGTGCTCTCGGCCAGCCGCTCCTCCAGCACAAACAGCGACGGCACACCGAAACGGCGCGCCCCATGGGACCCTCCCGCCAGCAAACCCAAGAACCCTCGGGCAGCCCTCACAAAAACCCAGTCCCCGGCCAGCACCGCCGTGGACCTCTCGCCCCAGCAACAACAGATCTTGCGCTACATCGTGGAGGACGGCCACAGCGTCTTCTTCACCGGTTCTGCTGGAACCGGCAAGTCGGTGCTTCTCCGGGCCACCGTCAAACGGCTCCAGATGCGTTACGGGTTCTCCGGCGTGGCGGTGACGGCGTCGACTGGACTTGCTGCGGTGAACGTTGGCGGCCAGACACTCCACCGGTGGGCAGGCGTGGGGTTGGGTCTCGACACAGTGGACAACTTGGCACGGAAGCTCCGCAAGAACCGCGCCGTGGCGGACCGCTGGCGCGAAACCAAGGTGTTGGTGATTGACGAGGTGCTGATGTTGGACGGGCGCTTCTTCTCCAAGCTCTGCCAGTTGGGCAAGCGGCTCCGCAACAACAGCAAGCCGTTTGGCGGCATCCAGGTGGTGCTCACAGGCGACTTTTTCCAGCTCCCACCGGTGCCCGAGCGCAACCTGGCGACAGAGGTGCAGTTTTGCTTCCAGAGCCCGGAGTGGAGTCTGGTTGTGAGCAAGCCGTTGTTGCTCACGCAGGTGTTCCGGCAAGAGGGCGACGTGGAGTTCATCGACATGCTCAACTCGTTGCGGTTCGGGCTGATCTCGCCGGCGATGCTGCTGGAGTTTGCCAAGTTGTCGCGGGAGTTGCCGTCGGACGATGGGTTGGATGCCACCGAGCTCTTCCCCACACGCATGGAGGTGGACCGGGCCAACCAAACACGGTTGCGGCAGCTTCCGGGCGAGGAGTGGGTGTTTGCGGCCCAGGACGGAGGCCCGCCGCAGTTCCAGGCCATGCTCGAACACTTGATGGCCCCGAAGGAAATCACCCTCAAGAACGACGCCCAGGTGATGATGATCAAGAACGTGGACGAGACGTTGGTGAACGGGAGCGTGGGCACGGTTTTGTTTTTCAGCACGCCGGACATGTTCGGCAAGGCGTTGCAGGAGTGGGGGATGGAGGTGGGGGACGAGGCGTTTGTGGAGGAAATGCGGTTGGTGGCCCAGTGCATTGGCAAGCGGGAGTGGAGCGAGGACACGATGCAGGCGATGCAGGGGTTGCTGCCCGCGCGCCAGGACCGAGTGATGGGGTTGGTGGCGATGGCACGGGCCACGGCCCGCAACGCTGCGGTGCCGGTGGTGCGGTTCAAGACCCAGCTCGGGGACCGGCTCCACTTGTGCAAGCGGGAGGAGTTTGCCATTGATCTTCCGCGCGACCCGGATGCGGGACTCCACCGGCTCCAGATTCCCTTGTTGCTCTCGTGGGCGTTGCTGATCCACAAGGCACAGGGACAGACGCTCGTGAAGGTGAAGGTGGACTTGGGGCGGATCTTCGAGAAGGGCCAGGCGTACGTGGCGCTTCTGCGGTGCGTGCTGCGGGAAAAGCTCCAGGTGCTCAATTTCGACGAGCGCAAGGTGCGGGCCAGCGCAGAGGTGGCCAAGTTCTACGACGGGTTGGAGGTGGTGTGCGAGTAGACAATGCGCGCACAGGCACGGCGATGCGCGTGTGCGGAGATGGCCGGAGAAACTGGCTGCAGGTTCTTGCGGCATTATGTATAGTTACGTAACCAGGTCGTGCGGCGTCCACGGTACAGGCGGTGCTTAGCGAGCAGGAGGCGGGTTTCGTGGCAGCAGCTCTCTTTCCACGCGCTCCGCACAGGCTTGCTTCCTCTGCTACACAAATGCTGGACCAGCCGCCGCGGCACAACTTCCACGTGTTCCACCAGGACTTTATTGTCGACAGCCGGTTCCACGTCACCAAGGAGCTTGGCCACGGTGCGTATGGCGTGGTGTGTTCCGCCAAGTTTGTCAACAGCGGGGAGGAGAAGAGCGTGGCCATCAAGAAGGTGACGAGCATCTTCAGCCGCAAGATCTTGGCCAAGCGGCTGTTGCGCGAGCTCAAGTTGTTGCGCCACTTCCGCGGCCACAAGAACATTACGTGCTTGTACGACTTGGACGTGGTGCCCGACGCCAACGGCCAGTTCAACGAGATCTACTTGTACGAGGAGCTCATGGAGTGCGACATGCACCAGATCATCCGTTCGGGCCAGCCGTTGCTGGACCTGCACTACCAGAGTTTTGTGTACCAGATCTTGTGCGGCGTCAAGTACATCCACAGCGCCGACGTGCTCCACCGCGACTTGAAGCCGGGCAACTTGTTGGTGAATGCCGACTGCGAGCTCAAGATCTGCGACTTTGGTCTTGCGCGCGGCTACCTGCTGGACCCTGACCGCAACAACGGCTTTCTCACCGAGTACGTGGCCACGCCGTGGTACCGGGCACCGGAGATCATGTTGCTGTTCCAGCTGTACTCCAAGGCCATCGACATCTGGCTGGTGGGGTGCATTCTTGCCGAGTTGCTTGGCGGCCGTCCTATTTTCCGTGGCAAGGACTACGTGGACCAGTTGAACCAGATCTTGAAGGTGTTGGGCACGCCCGACGAAAGCACCTTGCAGCGGATCGGACTGAGACGGGCGCAGGAGTACGTGCGGCTGTTGCCCATCATGCCCAAGGTGCACTACAACCAGATGTTCCCGCAGGCCAACCCGTTGGCGTGGGACTTGCTCGAGCGCATGTTGACGCTCGACCCGGCCGAGCGCATCACCGTGGAGCAGGCCTTGGAGCACCCCTACCTCAAGGTGTGGCACGATCCCACCGACGAGCCTGTGTGTCCGCGCAAGTTTGACTTTGCCTTTGAGCTGGTGGACGACATGGACTCCATCCGGCAGCAGATTCTCGACGAGGTGTATGACTTCCGCCACCTTGTGCGGCGTCCAATCGAGGAGCAGGTGGATCTCCAGATGGTGCAGCAGCAGTACGAGCAGGAGTCCCCGGTCCAGCCGGCGGCTCCGCCTGCCGCGCCGGGTCTGTCGCCGGCTGTTGGGGGCGGAGCATTTGCCGTGCCGCCGCAGCTGCCGGCGTTTGGGTTTGAGTTTGGGCTGGAGCCTCAGGACCTGGTGCTCGATACACCGCTGTTGCACCAGCTGATTCCGGAGGGAAGTTTCCGCCAAGACCTCCCGCCACGCCCGCAGGAGAACCAATTCCTGGGCGAGGACTTTAGCGGGTTGGAACAGGAGTTGGAGTACGGGTTGGACCGCATGTGAGGTGGGCACAAGACAGTGTGCACGGAGCGGGGGGCGACTGGACGCCGTACGGGACTCCGGACCAACGGACCGAGACAGTGTTTCTTTTTTGCAGCTAGATTGATGATTCCAGACCACGCAGGGTAGTCCTCAATCGGGCCAGGAGGCGCTGGTTTAGGAAGGCGTGCGCCAAGACGCTGTTTAGAGTTCCGCTTGGTTGCTCCAGCCATCAGCGGCGATCGGAGCAACCTGCCAAATATAGCGGCAGGCGCTGGTGCCGGCGCTAGCGCCGAGTGCTGCTGGGAATGTACGAGGGGCGGGGCGGGGAGCCGGGGCTGTGCCGAGCATCACCAAGCTCCCGCACGGAGGGGTGGAGAGCCTCTACGGCGTCTTGGCGCTGCAGCGGTGGCCAAAACGGGAACAAGCTCCTGTTTGTGCCAATGTTTGTTTGCCATCTGGGGTGCGGCGGACTGCAGTCGGATGTGCGAACTACACGGCGGCGCAGCTGCGGCGCAGGTGGCGTGGTCTTGCTAAGCGTGGCGCATGGGCGGATGGGCACGAGCTCTGGGGAGAGTGCCGCGGGCGAGAGCGGAGCACGGCGGAGCCCTGCGCAGAGGCCCTTCCGGCAGCACGACGGCCCCTGTTGGTGGCAGGCAGCCTGCTGGTTGACAGCGACGCCAAGCCCCGCGCACCCCTGCATGCATGCAGCTGCATGCAGCACCGGGCTATTTTTGTCTCGAACCACAGCAGTCGAGCCCAACTTGGACGAGTCACTGCAGCAACGGAGCCGTTTTGCTGCCGAATCTCTTGGAAGATCGCTCCGCCTCAGCCAGCCTCCCAGAACGCTATAAAAGCCCGCCGTGGCCGCTTGTTCTGGTGCTCCACGTAAACCAATGAAGTCCGCCACTGTCTTGTCTCTCGCTTCGCTTGCCGGTGTGTCTACTGCGCTCTACGCCAACACCACCACCACCGATGAGTCGGCTCTCACCACCGCCACCATCACCATCACTCTGTGCCACGAGGATGCCTGCACCGAGGTGGTGACGGTGACCACCTGCCCCATCCTGGAGCTCCCCACTGGCCCGGTGACTGTGCCTGCGCACAACACCACCACCACTGACGGGTCCAAGCTCACCACCGCCACCATCACCATCACTCTGTGCCACGACGACGCCTGCACCGAGGTGGTGACGGTGACCACCTGCCCCATCCTGGAGCTCCCCACCAAGCCGGTGACCACCACCCCGGCCACCGTGGTGCCCACCACCGTGAAGCCCACCACCAAGACCGAGGGCCACACCACCACCACCTCCACCCCGGCCTCCATCACCACCCACACCGGTGCTGGTGCCCGTGTGGTGGCGGCCGGTGCCGCTGCTGCCGCCGCCGCTTTCGTGTTGTTGTAAGCGCTTCTCTGACTGGTTTCACCCCATGTATTCTTTCTCCAGCCGGCGCCGGCGCCCTTGCCGCGCGTCCGCTGTTTCCTTCCCGTTAATACAATAGACGGATACACTATCTCCGGCACCGCATGTTTTTGACGTGATTGCAACCAACGCCGCCGCAGCGCCGGTATGCATCGACCCACGCCCGCGTCCCCGTCACATGACGACGCGAGGGCGATGTGCTCGGGTTTCGGCGAGGTCCCCGCGACCGTCACTCCTCCGTGTGCCGTACCTACCCCTTGGGGCGTGACCGAGGTGGGGTTACGTCATTGCAAACTTTTCCGCATGAGGCACACAGAACACCAGAAGGACTATATTCCAAACCCTCGCTGCGCAATCGCGTGCAATACGGCGCCCGATAAGATGGACCCAATATTCCTGCCCCCACCAACGCCCCCACGTGTGCCTCCACCGCCACGCCGCAAACACCGTGTTGCTACCTGCTGATCCCCGCTTGCAACCGCGCCGGGCCCTGCGCCCGGCTCTTGTGCTCTCGTGCTGGGTTATGCACCTCCATGCACCTCTGGCTATACGATGACGTAACCTCACAGCCCACAACCACCTTCTCGACAGCAAACTCTGCAAGGCCACAGGTGGCCGCGTTGCTTTCATGCACGGCCGCCGCGCCGCCCAGTGTTGCTAACGCCTTTATAACCCCGCTAGCCGCACTCGCTTCTCTTCCGCTCTCCACTCACCCTCCCGCCTCTTTCCATCATGAGTGAGCCATACCCCACCTATTCCGGCGAAAAGTCCAAGGAGCCCGTGAACGCCGGCAACGAGTACGACAACGATGTTGGCAACTCGCTGTCTTCCTTCACCGACTCCAAGAACCACAAGGTGGAGCGCACCTTGTTGCCGCGCCACGTGCAGTTGATCGCCATCGGCGGCGCCATTGGCACCGGTTTGTTTGTCACCATCGGCAACGGCTTGATCAAGGGCGGTCCCTTGGGCTTGCTCCTCGCCACCACCTTGTGGACCTTTGTGCAGTTGTTCCTTGCCGGTGCCGTGGGCGAGTACGTGTGCTACATGCCCATGCTGTCGCCGTTCGTGCTGATGGCGGGCCGTGTGGTGGACGAGGCCTACGAGGTGATGATGGGCTGGAACTTTTTCATCATGGAAGCGTTCTACATCCCGTTCGAGATCACGGCGGTGAACGGGATGATCCACTACTGGCGCGACGACTACTCGCCCGCCATCCCCTCGGTGATCATCCTCGTCATCTACACCGCGCTCAACATCTTTGCGGTGCGGTGGTACGGCGAGAGCGAGTTCTGGCTCAGTTTGGGCAAGCTCATCCTCGCCATCGGCCTCCTCTTCTTCACCCTCGTCACCATGTGCGGCGGCAACCCGCAGCACCACGCGTTCGGGTTCCAGAAGTGGGGCGACGGCGTGTTTGCCGAGTTGTACAAGACCGGCAACTTGGGCAAGTTCGAAGGGTTCCTCGGCTCCTTGTTCAACGCGTGCTTCTTCTGTGTGGGTGTGGAGTATCTCGCCATGACTGCGGGCGAGGTGCGCAACCCGCGCAAGGTGCTTCCGTCTGCGTTCCGCTCGGTCATCTACCGGCTCGCGCTCTTTTTCGTGGGCGGCGCTCTCTGCGTGGGCATTCTCGTGCTGCACAAGGACCCCACGCTCATTGAGAAGTTGTCGCTGCTGTCGGACGCTGCTGCCTCGCCCTACGTGGTGGCCATGAACAACATGAAGATCAAGGTGCTCCCGCACATTGTCAACGTCTTGTGTCTCACGCTGGCGTTCTCGGCCGGCAACCTGTACATGTACTGCCTGCTGCGGGTGCTCTACGCGCTCTCGTTGAAGGGCCAGGCCCCGCGCTTCTTCTCCATCACCAACAAGCAGGGTGTGCCGTACTTTGCAGTGGCGGTGGCCTTCTGCTTTGGCTGCCTCTCGTTCCTCCAGCTCGGCAAGTCCGCCACCACGGTGCTCAACTGGATTGTCAACTTGTGTACCGGCTGCCAGCTCCTCAACTACGGCCACATGACCACCGTGTACTTGGGGTTCCACCGGGCGATGAAGGCCCAGGGCATTCTGCGCGAGCTGTTGCCGTACCGCGGCTGGCTCCAGCCCTACGGCGTCATCTTCTCGGGGGTGCTTATCTGGATTGCCGTGGGCATTCTCGGCTACGCCGTGTTCCTTCCCGGCAACTGGACGACCGACACCTTCTTGTTCAGCTACTTGATGATCTTCATCAACATCTTCATCTACTGTGTGTGGAAGGTGTGGAAGCGCACTCCGCTTATCATTCGCAAGCCCGAGACGGCCGACCTCACCACCGGCTTGGAAGAGCTTGATGAGCACGAGTACGAGTTGTACGCCGAGCAGGAGGCGGAGGGCAAGACCGAAGACACAAGTGTCTGGGGCAAGGCCGTGGGCTGGCTTCTTTAGGCCCGCACGAGTATAATGTATTCAACCGTCAGAACACTCCGTAAGCACCCGCACGCCGTGCGTCCAGGCCGTTGCTGCTCATGCGTCGAGAATGGTGTCCCACTTGGTGTACACCGTCCACCCGCAAACAGCCGCAACCCCGAGAAGGAAGGCGCGGCCGAGCGGGTCGCATACAAAGAACATGAGGTAGAGAAGGATCAAGTCGGCCATGTGGGTCCAGTGGGTCATCACCTTGTCGAACCACAGCGGCACAAGCACCGACGTGTCAAGCGGCTCGATGCCGCCTGCTGGCACCGAGCACACAAGGTACACGGGCTGGTGGTCGCTGTCAGTGATGCCCTCGATCTTGGCATAGCGCGTGAGCTGGAGCTGGCTGCGGTCCTCCCGCTTGTAGTTGCCACAGAACACCACGCGGTCACACCACAGTGGGTTGTGGGAGGCGTCTTTCTTGTACACCTGGCGGCCCTCCTCGGTGATGCCGATCTTGAACTTGTACGTGGGGGCAAACGTCACGGGAGCCTCGGCAAACTTGAGCTGCTTGAACACCAGCTTGGTGTTGGTGAGCGACAAGCTCAACTCGTCGATCCGGGGGTGGAAGAAGGAGGTGTCTGCCGACTCCCCCACGCGGCTCAGAAACGGGTCCGCCACGGCACGGTAGTTCAAGTCGCCGAGACAAAAGAGATGGCTGCCGGGCTCGAGCACAGCTCCGCTGGCAAACCTGAGGGTGCGGAGAACAAACTTCCAGTCCTCGTCACGGCGCATGAGATACATGGCTCCCTGGTTTGCGGTGAGGTGGAGAGCCACAAAGTAGAAGGGCGTGGTTGTTCCGTTGGAGGTGCATTCCACCCGCACGGCAGCTCCGCCTTTCAACAGCGACCCCCACACGCCCGTCAGCGAGTGGGCCGTCTCCACCAGACCGATCTCCAAGCCGCTGCCCACGCTCATGACAATGAGTCCCACACCACCCGTGGTTGTCTTGGCCACGCGCTTCACCCCATCGCCGTACACGCGACCCACCACCAGCACCACCACCTCCTCCACCTTGTCCAAGGCTGCCTCGGTTTGCAGCGGATACAACTGGTTGTACGCAGAGGTGAGTTCCTGGAAGGAGAAAACAAGGAGCGACGGGGGTGCATCGGGAAGAGCGGCACGGAGAGCCTCGCCAAACCCCGCCTCTGTCTGGTTGCGGCCGTTGAGATTAAACGTAAGAAGGAAAAGAGGAACCAGCATGGCGGAGATAACCAGGGAGACGCTGAGCCACCGATGAGCAGACGCAACGAGCCGTGCACGGCTCCAGACAAACACGTTGATTCATGACCCGCGCTTACGCCCGCACCTAGTACTTCTTCAAGTGGCGCGAGAGCACCTGCTTGACCAAGCCTACCGGGTAGGCCGGACCGTACCCGTGGCAGCTCTCCTGCCCGCGCAACTCGTCCATCACGCCCTCGATGTCCAACTCCTGCAAGCCGTCCTGGTCCAACTCGCGCTGCACCTGCATGAGGTAGTCCCACAAGGCACTGATGGTCATCACCATCACGTGGTCGCTGTTCTCGTAGGTGAACCGCTTGTCCACGTGGAACGTGTGGCGGTTGAGGTCCACCATGCCCTCCACAAACTCGATCTCCAGCTTGGGAAAGGCAAAGTGCAGCGCCATGGCCGGCTTGGCCAGGCCGAGCAGCTTGGCCGGGGTTTCTGCCGCCGTGCCGTCCCCCCGCACAAGCGTCTCCTCGTGGCGCTGCAGAAGAAACACGTTCTGCAGCTGGATCTCAAAGTTCTGCTGCTGCAACACCCGCAACTCCTCCAACAACTTCTTGTTGTCCAGCTCCAGCTGGCGGAACTTGTCCTCCATCTCCCGTCGCTGCTTCTCCTTGCGTTCGCGGAACGCCCGCTGTGCTGCCCGGTTCAGCGCCTTGCGCCGTGCCTCGAGCGCATCCTCCAGCGCGTTCTCGGCCGGCTCGGCCCTCTCCACTCCCAGAACCTGCTCCGTCACGCTTGTGTCCAGCACCGGCGCCCCGCTGAACGCGTAAAAGTCGTGGCCGTGCAGCAGCGCCAGCAGCATGGGCAGCTTCACGCCCGGGTCGAACCCAGCCTGCTGCGGGTCAAAGTGCGGGATCTGGCCCCCGGGGAAGGGAAGCGCATACGGCCCGAGATCGTACTGCTCGTGCGGCTGGCCCGCGGCAGAGAGGTCGAACTGAGGAGTGGCGGGAACCTGCGTCGTGGACATGCCGGGATACGAGATGAGGTGAGTAGGGATATTAATAGGCGTGGGAGGGGGTGTGCGGTTGTGCGGCGCCGGATGCAGCCCACGCAGGACCGGGCCGAGACAAGCACAGACCCCACGCAGGCCTCGGGGAAAAGCACGCCGGACAGGCATGGCGCATGCACACACACCACCCCGGCCTGGCTCGGCGCCACGCCCTGCCTACAAGAAAAGTGCACATCTGCAACCACGTTCCATTCACTAGCTTAACGCAGGGTGGGGGCAACCTTCTGGAAAGCACCCTTGGCGGCCTGCTTGGACACCTTGGCACCGCCAGCAGCCACCAACTTGGCCTTCTCGGCCTTCTTGGCAGCCTTGTCGGCCTTCTTCTTCTCCTTGTCGGCAGTCTTCTTCTCCTCGCGAGCAGCCTTGCGCTGCTCAGGGCGCTGGGAACGGCGCTCCTTGATCAACTCAATGGAGGCACCCACAATAGCACGCTGGCTCTTGACAGTGCGGCGAGACTTTCTCTTGACAGCCTCCTCGGTGATGCCCTTCTTGTGGTGGCGGCGGTAGAGCACGGTCCACGAGATGCGGCGCGGGTTCTTGCGCTGCTTGAAGAGCGAGGCCAGCTTGGACAGCTGGAAACGGAACACCTTCAGGTCGCCACGCACAAAGAGCGTGCCGCGACCCGGGTAGATCTTGGAGCCGGAAAACGCATCAACCTCAACCTTCATTGTGGTGGAAAGAGCAGTTGGTGCGGACGCTTTTTGCAATGGAGTTTTTCGGGTTGGGTGCGTAGGCGCGCCTTCCTCTTCGGGAAGGATGCAGCCGTGACTGTTTTTTTCGTCTCGCTGCCCACCCACTGCTGGAAAATTATTACTCCTCCATCTCCTTTCCCAGACCGGAGTGTTCCTATATTCACAGAGATGGTCCGTATTTCGTGGTGGGGCTGATGCTCCACGGGCTGACGGTGTATGCCTGATCCCACTCCTTCCACGCGAACCCGTACTAACTCCCCCAGGCCCCCAAGTCCAAGAAGAACCAGGAGAACATCTCCTCCAAGCTTACCCTCGCCATCAAGTCCGGCAAGTACACCCTCGGCTACAAGCTGACGGTGAAGTCGGTGCGTCAGGGCAAGGCCAAGCTCATCATCATTGCTGGCAACACCCCCGTGCTCCGCAAGTCTGAGCTCGAGTACTACGCCATGCTCTCCAAGACCAACGTGTACTACTTCCAGGGCGGCAACAACGAGTTGGGTACCGCCGTGGGTAAGTTCTTCCGCGTGGGTGTCATGGCCATCATCGATGCCGGTGACTCCGACATCTTGACCGCCGTTGCGTAGATAATGGATGTTGTTAGGATATCAATCGTGTCTCGACGCCTGTGCATTAGGTATTACGGCCCCACGCTCTTGGAGCTAGCCTCCTCCACCACCTCTTCCACCTCGTCGGTTGATCCGTACACCGTCACCTCCGGCTTGTCCAAGGCGGTGAACGGCTTGTTGGCCACCACCGAGTACGCCTTGCACGCAGCAATGCGCACACCCGCACACGCAAACCCAATGATGATGCCGGCAAACGGCGCCACCACAAAGCCGCCAAACGGACCCCAGTCGCTCGAGTCGTACAAGCCGTTCCACATCATCAACAACCGCCCGCCGTCGCGTGCGTTGCCGTAGTAGACCGTGCCGAACACAAACACCATCAACAAGCCGCCCAAGCCGCCCACCATGATGTCCAAGCCCTGCAACCACCAACACTTGTCCCAGAGCCCCAAGAACATGATGGGCACAAGCGCCGCACTCACCAAGTCGGCAATGAGGTAGATCTGCAACACGTTGTCGGCCCACTTCACGCCCACCACCACGCACGGCACAATCACCACCACCACCATGGCGCGCACGTACATGAGGTTGAGCTTGTTGCGGAAGATGTCGTTCAGAATGGTGCTCACCATGCCCAGCTGGAGCAGGTCCAAGGTGCACGTCGAGAGGGTGCAGGTAAAGACCAACACAAACCCAACCACCCACCCGGGCATCTTCAGCAACACCACAAAAAAGGCTGCCGCGCCGTCCGCATCGTTAACGTCCATGTACCCGGCCCACACGGCAATGAACCCGGGCACTCCCACAAGCGTGCAGAACACAAACGTCACAAACGCAGCAATGCCCGTGCCAATCACCAAGTCCTTGTCGGAGCGCAGGGCAAACGTGCGGAGCCAGAACCCGGCAAGGAAACAGTCGTTGGTGACGATGGCCACCGGGAGAATGTACAACAACTGCCACCCGAGCTTGTTGGCGTCGAGAAGACGCGACGGCCCGATCAACAGCGTGTCGATGTCGATGTTGGTGCCCATGCCAATCGCACACACAATGATGAGGAGCGTCACCATCATGCCCTGCACGTTGTCGGTCACAAACAGCACCTTGAAGCCGCCCACCAGGGTGTAGATGGTGGTCACCACACACTCCACAATCACTGCCGGCAACGGGTTGAGTCCGGTCAAGGCCAGGATGGCGTAGTGGAGCGCCAGCACCTCGCCCACAATGAACAAGAACATGGTGAACAAGGTGAACCCCGAGAGATACAACCCTGCCACCACGCCAAACCGGTGGCGGCACCACTCCGTGAGCACAAACCCATCGGGACAGCGCTTGCGGATGATGGGGCCCACCAACAGAAAGAGAAACAACGGAATGGCCCCCAGCAAGGTGTACACCAACAACCCGTGCAACCCGCTGATGTTGGCGATCTGGGCGTACGTGGTGAGAATGCCGCACCCCATGGCCAGGGCAATGAAGTTGAGGGCAAGCGGAATGGCCTTTTGCGTGCCGTTGCTCGAGAGAAACGTCTTCAGGTCGTGGATCCGCCACGCAAGGTAGGTGCCGCTCACAAGGAGCGCCCCGTACGTGAGGTACATGATGGCGTTCAGCGCCTGCGACGAAAGGGTCATGGGAAAAGACTGGTGGGCAGGTCTCTACCTTCCTCGCATGACGACCGCTGCCGAAGTGTTCTGCAAGACCAACGCAATAGCCGTGCGATGGCGATGCGGTTATCCGGATAAATGCATTGGCGCGCACGGAGCGCAGACACGCACGCGCACGTCACGTGTCACTCTTCCTCGCTGCTGGACAAGCCCTCCTCGTCGGCGCGGCGGGTGCCGGTGAGGCCGCGGAGACTGATGGGGCGGGGGGCCGCTACTGGCTGGCTTGCGGGGGCGCGGCTGGGGGCCGGCGGCTGGCTGATGCGGATCTGCGGCGCGGCGACGGGCTCCTCGTGCGTGAGCGCCTGCTCCAACTCGTTCTCGATGTCCTCGATGTCGTCCTCGCTTGGCGTGTGCTGCTTGGCCACCACCATTGTCTCGTCGTCGAACTGGAAGTCAAGGGCCTCAAAGTCGCTGTCGTTGATTTCCACGCCCTCCAGCGGGTGGCCGGAGGGCGTCGGCACCACGGGCGTCGACACCAGGGCGGGCGGCCGTTTGGCAGCAGGTCGCGGCGTGTGGGTCCGCAGTGGTGCCGGCAACGGCAGTGCAAGCCGCTGCTGTGCCTCCCCGTCCACAAGCTTGCTGAGCAGCGCCGGGTTGCGCGACCGCGTGGCCCGCACCACGCCACTGAGCGCCTGGAGCCGGAACGCGCCGCCCTGGAACACCAACACGTACTGGTTGCTCGCCAGCGCCAGCACCAGCTGCAGAGCCTCCTGGAGAATCCCCGCCGACGTGGCACCGTGGGGCGTCACCAGCGCCTCGCCCTCGTAGTACACGTCACCGCCCTTCCCGCCTCCCGACTTGATCACATACCGGTTCAGCGCGTCGTCCAACCGGTACAACTCCAGCAGCGCCCCGTCCGACGACCCGGACGCCTGCCCGTACTTGATGCCAAACAGATCGCCCCCCGCAAGAAGCTCGAGCGGGTACTCGCCATCGGGCACCAGGAAGGACATGGGGCACGGGGTGGGGTGTGCTCGTGTGCAGGAGATCGGCTGGATACGGCTGGCTGCAGGACGCCACCGTGCAGGACGGGCGAGAGGACCGCGGACGGTGCGAGGCCGGGCTGCGAGGGGTGGGGGTGGCGGTGCGGGGCGGAAAGCGGGCGGCGGTGCTGGCGGGAGCTGGCCGACCCGGTTTTTTTGTGGCGGTGCTGGTGGCGGTGCTGGCGGCGGAGCAGTCCGCGGCTGGCTGTGTCACATCTCGTTGCATTCCCGGCTCCTGGTTCGTATTGCCTCACCACCATGGCGTACGACATTGTGGAGCAGGTGGTTCGCATGCCGTACCTCGTGCAGGTGGTGGTGTTTCTGCATCTCGACTATGCCACGGCGCTCCGCCTTGTGTGGGCACAGGACCAGGCTCTCCGGCTCTGTGCACGCCAGCGTGTCTGGCAGCGCGTGCTTGTGGACTCGCGCATGGGCAAGCCCGACCGGCTTGCAGTGTCCACCCTGCAGTTTGCCCTGTGGCTCCACCAGAGGTTTGTGCCGCCCCATCGAGTCCATGGCCTTGAGTGTCGCTTGTCGGCCAGCGAGACGGCACAGCTCTGTGTGTCTGGTGCCGCGCCGCCCCCGGTGCTCGGGCTGCTTGTGTCGCTCTCCTTGGCGCTCACGACGATAGACGTTGGCTTTTCAGACCTTGGGCGCGTCTTGTCTCTGCTCCACCTTGTTCCCAGCCTCCGGCGGCTTGCTATCCTCGAGGACACGGACTCTGTGCTCTACTGGGACATTCTTGCTTCCATGAGGCTTCCCAGCGGGCTCTTGGAGTTGAACATTGAGCAGCCGGTGCCAATGTCCTTGGCCTTGCGGAGACTTGCCATCCCCAGCTCGGTGGTGTCTCTCTCGCTTCGGACGGGTGTGTCTGCCCCCGACCAGCTCCCGCCGCTCCCGCGCGGCTTGGCCACTCTCACTCTCTTGGACACGCGCATCAACGACTTTTCCCCGTTTGTG
>JAJLZO010000169.1:0-122082 GCA_030572215.1 Limtongozyma cylindracea
ACCACCTCGGCTGCCCCCACCACCTCGGCCGCCCCCACCACCTCGGCCGCCCCCACCACCTCGGCCGCCCCCACCACCTCGGCCGCCCCCACCACCTCGGCTGCCCCCACCACCGTCTCCGTGCTGACCACCTCCCGCTCCTCCTCTTCCGCTTCCGTCACCACCGCCCCCGGCATGGGCGCTGCCTTTGGTGCCAACCTTGTTGGTGCTGTTGGTGCTGCTCTTGCGGCCGCCCTCGTGTAGCCTCTATACCCATACACACAGTAGTACAGTCATGAATTCCTACAATCAACATCGGATAGGACCCGTGGGTCTCCTATTCCCCATACAAGTCCATAAACTTGAACCCGACAGACGGGTTGGGCTCAAACACTCCCTCGATCTCAGGACTGGGCGCGTCGTGCGGGTCTTCAACCCGCTGCTGGATACTGCTCAGACCACTGAAGAACAGCCGCAACAGGACGCCTCCATCCGGCTCGAGCATCCCTGAGGACATCAAGTCAAAGTCGTTGATCTCATCCAACATGAATGGCCACATGTCGCCCTCCTCCATAAAGCTTCCCAGCGGAGGGAACAGAAGCACGAGCAGCTCCGGCGTGCCCTGGGGATACTCAAACGGACTGGGCCCCAACGACCGGGTAAGGTCGCCCGGCAGCACGTAGCCACACTCCAGAGACTGGTTCGGGAAGGACTCATGGGGCAGCGGCTCCACCGGCCGCTCGCCCTGGCTGGTGTCCTTCATGAACCGCAAGTACATGCTGATCCAGGTGCACAACTTGACGCACTGGTAGAAGCGGTGGCTGTGCATCTTGCTGTCGCGGAACATGTCGGCAAGGTGGGTAAACAACTTGGTGGTGTTCTTGCCTCCCGTGCCGCTGGTGTGGTCAAAGCCCAACCAGTCCACCAACGCGCGCAGGTCCTTGCTGGAGAACTTGGCCAACTGGCGACCCAAGTCAAAGCGCGTGGGGCACTTGTTGTGGATGCTGATGGGACACACCACCGGCAAGGCCCGGAGGCAGTTGCCAATGATGGGCGGGCCCATAAGCGTGCGCAACCACAGGTGGAACACTCCGCCAAACGGCTTGTGTGGCTTGGCGTTCTTGCGCAAGAACTTGGACCCCCACTGGAACAACAACAACGCCTTCTCGCTGCACTGGGTGTAGTAGTCGATCTGGAGCGCCTCCTCACCCGGGCGACAGCCGCTGCCCTGCTTCAGCTCGCACAGCAACGCCAACACGTGGAGAAGCTTGTGCAGCACATACACCAAGTCACACTTGAGAAGGAACATGCGGGCGCGGGCCATCATGTCGTAGCCTGCCGCACCCTTGGCGCTGCCGTCGTGCTTCACCAGCACCATCTCGTCAAGAGTCATCATGTCGTTGTCCAAGTGGCGGTCCACGTCCCGCAACACCGCCTCGAACTCGGCCCGGGTAGGACGGCCCTCAAACAGAGTGCAGAGGTGGATGATGCGGCGCATGAGCTGCATCACCTTGAACTGCTGCTCAAAGTAGGCACACACCTGCGGCTCGTGCTCGTACATCCACTGCAGCACCGTGCTCAGGTCCGAGTTCATCAGGTTGCGGCGCGAAGAGGCTTCCGACCCACTCTGGTGGTCGTAAAGACGGTACTCGTCCATCGTGGGCAAGCGTGTGTCGTAGCTGTTCTCGTCGATGATCAACCGCTGGCCAAAGTTGAGCGCCAGCATACAGTCAAGGTACATGATGTGGTACCAGATCTTGCGCCACGCGTGGCGCATCCGCGCGCACCGCATGTTGGGGTGCTTGCTGGGGTCCCGGTTGAGCGCGTGGATGCGAGCCATCTGCACCAACATCAGGAGCATCACCAGGGTTTCCACGCTCAAGTCGTCGGCGCCCAGCGGCAGGTACACGGCGTACAGCAACACCATCGTGACGGCCTGGATGCCGGTAAACAGCACCAGCTGCCACGCCCCGGCCAAGTTGAGTGCCTTGCTCACGAACCGCAGAAACAGCTGGAACACGCCGGCCATCTCGGGACCCCGCAACATGGCAAACTCCTCCTCCAGCACGTCGTACTGGCGGAGCATCTGCACCAAGCTGTCTCTAGACGAGAGCACCTGGGCCAGCGTGTCGCGCGGCGGAAGCAGCTGGTGCGAGAAGCGGAGCACCACGAGCAACGTGGCAACCCAAGCAAGCTCGTAGGGGCTGTCGACCAGCAACACCACGCGCAGCATGTCGTTGGGGTCCGGGCGCAAGTGCTTCCGGCAGTCCGCCTCGAACTGGCCGCGGTCCAAAAAGGGTGCAAACTGGTACGCATGCGTGAAGAAGCGGGTGATGTAGAAGCTCAACACGTCGTGCGGCGGCAACACCTTGTTGAACAGGCTGATGTAGCGCTGCATCTTGCCCCCGAGGATCGGCTTGGTGGCGCCATCCGAGTTGTGGATAAACAGCATCATCACCGGGGGGCGCTCGTCGCCCTCGAGGTAGTCGTCGGCACCACTGCCCGCCAGCAAGGCGGTGTGGGCCAGCAGCTGGCACTCGGGCGCGCCCTGCTTGTCGCTGGCGCTGTGGCGCACGAGTCGGCTGTAGAAGGACTTGAACAGCAGGTCGTTCTCAAACATCAGCACGTAGCTGGTGGCCCCAAAGTACGTGGTCAAGTTGTTGGAGTCGGTCACCAAGAGCTCGAACCGGCCCAGCAAGTCAATGGTGAATTCCTCCTCGCGTGCCACGGACGGGAAGCTCTTGGCGGCCATGTCCTCGGAACGGAGTGCGGGGTCCCACTGCAGGGGGGTGCGGGAGGGCATGCAGGGCGACGCCGCGGGCGACAGGTTGGGAGTCAGAGAAGAAGAGCTGCCGCTCACGATCGACGACGGTCGCAGCGTGTCCTCCAGCGGCGGGTAGTGCATGGCCGGCTCGCTGGGCGGCATCTGGAGCCCGGCCGTGGCGAGGCGTGCCTCCATGCGGCGGATCTGCTCAATGAGACCCGTCTGGCTGGACATCAACTTGCGGTTGTTCAGCATCAACTCGGCGTTCTGACGCGTGATTTGCTCGATCTTCTGTTCCGTCTCCCACGGCCGCTCGTCGTACACGCACTTGCTGACCAGGCCGGCCTCCTCGCACATTTTGCAGTGCGGCCGGGTGCGGTCACACTTGGCCTTGCGCCGGCGGCAGGGTTCGCACAGCTGGCGCGGACGCTTGCGCTTGCGCGTGTGTTCGTCGGCAGAGGCGGGTTCCTGGCCGGGGATCTGGGACAAGAGGGCGTGGTGCAAGCTGTTGGGGTAGGTGGGGGGCGGCCGGACGCTCTTGCCGGCGTTCTGTCGGGGCCGCTTGCTCGGAGCCATTGTGTGGGGTGGTGGGTGGGTGTGTGGGTGGTGGGTGGCGTGGGTGGGGTGGCGTGTGTTGACTGGGTGCTGATCCGGTGGCGTCTGGGGGTGCAGGGAGATCAGGGGTCCTGCAGGCGCGGGGGTGTGATGGAGTGTCTGTGGAGAGAGCGGGTGTGCGGCGGGTGTGCGGCAGGGGTTGTATTTATACCGCCCCGATCCAACCACACGTGTGGGATGGGCACCAGCTCGGCAGGATTACCACAGCAAAACCCTGCATGCTGGTGTGACGCACGTAGGCGCAGTGCCGCGGCATGCCGCTGCACTTCCCCGCAGCACGCAGGAGCCCATGCATGCACACGCATGCACTGGGTTCCATGTCCTGCCGCCAGAGGGGTTGATGCGCCCCGTGGACCGGTTTGTGGTGCGTGCTGATGCGCAGCCGCCTGCAGCAAGGGAGGGGATTGGCGGTGCCTGCACCACCACAGCTGTGCTACCGGGACACGGCCGGAAAGTCTTCTGGCGGCAAAAGCGCCCACAGGCGTGGGCCTGCGAAGCGAAGGGGCGGAGCAGGAACGAAAACCGGGCCGGGAATCCAACGACACGGGCTGGGCGTCTGTGGAGGGAATGCCCTGGGAAGCTTCGGGGTGCCCATGTGCGTGCTGCGTCCACAGGCCTTAGCCCTTGGCGCCGGCTTGGCTGGTGCACGCAGAGGGTGTGTTGTAAGGCTGTCCACGCGCACGGTGTTCGTGGGCTGCTCACACACGGCATTCGGCGGAGCGGTGAAATGCCGCACACCCGGGATGGCGGCACGTCATCGGGCTTGCAAAGCCGCGACCGTGCTGGCTGGAACAGGGCAGCTGGTCCGGCGATTGGTGTTATCTGAGACGAAACACGGCACCAGTGCATCGGGAGGCAACTCAATTGGCAGCGCGATGGGCTTAGGCCCTGGGGTTGCTTTCAGACGACATGCGCTGGTGCCGTGGCGGGCGAGCGATGCCGTAGCTGGAGAACGATGCCGTGTCTCACGTGGCTTTTAGGCTCCGCTCCATGTGTCTGTTTGCAGAATCGCAGAACACCGCGGCGCACATGCCAGGGACACTAATGGAGCGTGCGTCATTGTTACAGAACGCCCCACCTCCGTGTCCCGTTACGAGCCGCCATTGTGTGCGGCAGCCAAGTGCGCCGGAAGATGGGCGGCGGGGAGGGGGCGTGGAACACCAGCGGCGGGCCGCCAGACACCCACCGTCTGCCGCCAGCCGGCCTGTCAGCCGTCCAGGCCAACGCGCCGCCTGCGCTGCACCATAAAGTTGGAGGACAGGCCATTCCAGACGCATGCACACCTACCTGCATATGCAGGGCCGCAGCGATGGGACGCATGTCGGCTGAGGCGCTGCATGCCTGCATGCAGCCCCTCGCCGCAGCTCTGCCAAGAAGTGACCCAGCCCCAAGAATAGCACGGCTGTGCCCTCAGCCTCAGGGTCCAACACAGCCCAGGGGTAAAAATAGTCCCCTGGCCCTGGCAGTGGCGATCGCGCGACACCAGACACGCCATATATGGCAGCCGTGCCCTCCCCCAGCACCCTTTTTTGGGTTGTGTGGCTTCGTTTGCCCACGGCGCTCGTTGGAGCTAAACGCTTCGCAGGGCGGGTAACCTTGGTGCAGGACAAGGCGGTGCGAGCCAAAGGCCGCGGTGTCTCTGGTGGGGCCGCGGGCCATGCGGCGCTACGGCGGTGCTACGGGAGCCGGCGGTCCGGAGCACGGTGGTCCGGAGCACGGCGTGGTGCCGGCAACCGCTTCCAGCCCGCCGTGGTGCCTGGCACAACTGCCTCCACGGCGGATAAGGAGCAGTGCCCTTGCCGATCCGCGGCAAGGTGCCAACCAAGTGACGAGGGCGGGGAACATGACCGTCTTTGACGAAGGTTCCACGCGGCACCTTGACCGCATTCCACACGTTGGCACGGCACTCCGGCTCGTAATCCCCAACGGACGACCGGCGAGGACGTTTGCGTTTCACGAGGCGCGACGTCTTTGGCCCGGCAGATGGAGCGGTTGCTGTCCGGTGCGACACGAGCACGGCGCCGTCGGTAGTTGCTGTGTGCAGGTGCGGCAGGGGTTCTGCAGGGCAAGCCTCGTGCGAGGACACCTGCTGCCGCACCCTGTCCGGGGGGCCTCAGGGGCTGTGGCACCGCCCTCCGCGCTCTACCGTCTGCGGGCACAGAGGCCGTCGGGGTAGCCCCCAGCGGTGCCCGTTGTGGCTCCCCACGGCCACCTCCCTGGGTGGCGGCTCTGGCCATTGTCCACAGCGCACGCTGCTGCACCACGCTCCAAGCCTGCAGCACAACACCCCTCCAAACAGGAGTTGTCAGGAGAATGTGCAGCGATACGTGCGTCACACGGAAGCCTGTACGCGCGTCACACAGAACCCGTTCCTCGCCTCTGCCTTCCCCCACTGCCGGCGTTAACCCCGGATCAGCGCCGCCCGACTGCATGCAGGACTTTCTCGGCTGTGCCTACTGTTTCCAGCACCCGTGGTCGTGGCTCGCCCACGCGGTTGCCATTGTCGCTGCATGCAGCTGGTCATCCAACCGCACGCTCGAGGGCTGAGCGGCCCCAGGGTCCCGCGGCACCGCCCCATGATGTCATACGTGCGTGGGCCTGGATGCGCCGCCGACGTCATCGTCCGGGCGTAGCCGGCTCTAGCCGCAGCTGTGCCGTGCCTGGACGGCAGCACGGTTCCGACGGTGCCGTGGCGATCGGCTCGGCGAGCCGAGATAAGGTCGCCCGGGCCGAGTCCCGCGGCCTGTCGGGCGATTGGGCACGTGGCAATTGCGCCCCGGTGGCAATTGCCCCCCGGGGGCAACTGTGTCTCGGTGGCGGCTGTGCCCCGGCGCCGACCGCACCCCCTGTGGCAGCTGTGGCCTGCCCGCCCTCGCCACCAACTCACCGCCAGATCCCGCCGGATCACCAGCTCCGCAGTCGTGCCCGCACCGGTGTCGTGTCTCCACCGCAGTCGTGCCGTCACCGATGTCGTGTCTCCACCGTAGTAGTGCCCGCACCACCCGCATCTCCCAATAGCCGCTTGTCATGCACACCGCATCGCCCCTCGCACCGCCGCTTGCACCATGGCAGACTCGCAGAAGGCGCTCGCCGCTGCCTTGGCCACCATCAAGCACCAGATCCACCTCATGAGCCAGGCGTTGCTGGCAAAGAACAAGTTGATGGACGCATTGAAGCACGCATCCAACTTCCTCAACGAGATGCGCACCCTGGAGTTGAGCCCCAAGCAGTACTACGAGTTGTACATCGTCGTGTACGATGGCTTGGAGGTCTTGGCCACACACCTCCGCCTGTTGCACCCGCGCCACCACTTGAGCGACTTGTACGAGTTGGTCCAGTACGCAGGGAACTTGATCCCCAGGTTGTACTTGATGATCACCGTCGGCACCGTGTACATGTCCATTGACGACCTGCCCAAGCGTGAGATCATGAAGGACATGTTGGAGATGTGTCGCGGAGTGCAGCACCCTGTGCGAGGGTTGTTCTTGAGATACTACTTGATGCAGCGCACCAAGGGGTTGATTTCCCTGCCCAAGCCTGCCCAGGACACCCAGGACGTTCCTGACACCCAGGGCACGCTGGAGATCCAGCAAGAACCATCCTCTGGACCTGCGGACCCGCAGGAGAACCACGACAGCTCTCTTGGCGAAGCGTCCACGGCCCCCACAGATGAGCAAAAGCCCACCGAGGTCAAGACTGTCGAAGATGCTCCCTCAAAGGACGCCCTCCCAGAGGACACCCCCTCCGAGGACGCCAGCCCAGCTTCTGACCCCTCCACCCCTGCGGGAGTTCCGCTCACCGACACCATCGATTTCATCATCACCAACTTTGTCGAGATGAACAAGTTGTGGGTCCGCTTGCAGCACCAGGGCCACCTGTCGCAGCGCCTGTTGCGCACCTTGGAACGCCAGCAGTTGCAGATCCTCGTTGGCACCAACTTGGTGCGCTTGTCCCAGTTGGAAGACGTGCTGGTTGGCATGTACCGTGCCCAAATCCTCCCCGCAATCATGGAACAGATTGTCCAGTGCCGCGACGTGTTGGCCCAGGAATACCTTGTGGATGTCATCATCCAGATCTTCCCCGACGACTGGCACCTCGCCACCATGAACTCCTTCTTGCTGTACACCTTGCAGTTGAACCCCCGCGTGAGCTTCCCCAAGTTGTGGGTTGCCATGGTGGACCGCTTGATTGACTTTGCCAGCAACCGTGCCGACGAAGCAGAGCGCTTGGCCTTGCTTTCTCTCAGCGACAAGCACACGTCCCTGGAGACAACCGAGCCTGCTCCCGACACCAGCTTGTTTGCCGAGTTTTTTCAGCACTACCGCCTGTTGATCACCGACGTGAGACCCGACATCCCTCCACCGGATCAGTGCCGGTTACTCGCCGCCATGGCCCGTTTGTCGGTGGTGTTGTACCCTGAAGAGTATGCCAACATCGACACGCTTCTTGCCCAGGCTTTGGAGTCAGTCAAGGTGGACGCCGACGCCGCTGCATCGGTGGAGGCCCACGCCAAGGGCGGAGAGCCTGCCGAAAACACCCCCGCCCCCAAACCTACGTTTGAGCAGCAGCAGCACGCGGCCGGAGAGTGGCTGGGACTTCTTCTCGCCCTCATTGTCAACTACCGCAGCGCCATCAGCGTACTCAAGCTCACTCGCTTCAACGAGCTCCTCCTGATCCAGCCCAACCGAGTGCAGCGCAAGGTGATTGGCGAGATCTTGGACGGCTTGTTGGAGAGCGCCAACGCAGCTCCTGCCGACGGCCTCACCCGCATCACCAACGTTGACAACATTGTTGGCATATGCGAGTACTTCCGCATCTTGATCAGCAGTGACATGGGCTCCACCCGGGACGTGAATGGAGTCGACTACACCGCCAAGGCCTTGGGTCACGCCCACCTCCGTTCCGGTGCCCCGGGCACCCCCGATGCCGCCGGCGCCAATGGGGAGGAGCTGGCGGACGTGGCGGCGGTGTACGAGAAGATTGCCAAAATCCTCCACTTGTTTGAAGACCCGCAGGACCCGCTGCACACCGTTGCCATCTACACTGCCATCATGCACAAGTTCAACGGGGCGGGCGACAGCGAGTTCATGGCGCGGCAGCTGCGGCGCCAGAGGGCGTTGGTTGACTCGGTCATCAAGTTGAAGGTGTACCCGACGCTTGTCCAGCGGCTGTTGGGCTTGTTGCGGCGCTTCCGCCCAGTGGCGGCCAACACCAAGCACGTTCTTGAGGTGTTCAAGTTGGTGGGAGAGTTGGTGCTGCTGTTGCTCACGGTGCTGAGCGACTTGAGTGCCGGCACGGGTGCTCTGGCAGGGAACCGTTTCCCGGAGCTTTGCTTGAAGTTGTACTTGAACGCTGCGTACTGTGCCAACCAGATGGCCCGCAAGTACAAGGTGGCCTGTGTGGTTGCTGAGGGCCAGGAGCCAGACCTGGCGATTGTCGCAGCCATGTCCCAACTCGGCAACCTGCTGTTTGACTTTTTTGTCCAGCTGTTCCTCGTGTATGAGGAGAGCGTGTCCGACTCCAAGGCTCAGTTCCAGTGTCTCGTGCACATCATCGACCTGTTGTCGCGCACGGTGGTGGTGGAGGAGCTGCAGCGCACCAACTACGAAAACTTGATCATCAAGACCACCTTGTACTGTTCCAAGTTGTTGCGCAAGCCCGACCAGTGTCGCGCCGTGTATCTCGTGAGCCACTTGTGGTGGCAGTCGTCGGCCGAGGAGTTGGAGGGCGAGGAGGGCGACACACAGCCCAACACGCCTGCGCACGACGTGGTGGAGATGCACGAGGGCAAGCGGGTGTTGGAGTGCTTGCAGCGGCTGCTCCGCGTGGCAGACCTGGTGTTTTCCACCACCACGGCGTTCCAGCAGCTGAACTTGGTGCTGCTCGAGTTGTTTGTGGAGATCTTGAACCAGTGTCTCTACTACTTTATCCACGGCAACGAGTTTGTGAACGTCAAGTACGTGAACGGGTTGGTGGAGTTGATCCAGAGCAACTTGCGCACGCTGGAGGCGGACTTGGAGGCGGAACAGCTGAGCGGCAACGCAAGCGACGGCGAACGCAGCGCCTTCTTGGCGGCCAAGGCCTACTTTGCCCGCACGTTGGAGTACATCGAGGGCCAGAAGGAGATCGACGAGCGTTTCCAGATGGTCAACACCAAGGTGTAGGAGCCTTGTCGGGTTGGGACAGCAGCGCAGGCAGTCGCGCGCAGCTCACATTATACAGTGTATTGTCAAAACAATCGTTAGCACCAACACGCCCCGTGCTTCTCCCGCGCGCATTCCACCATGGAGCCAATCATCGCCCCCAGCATTGAGAAGGACCTATCCAACGGGGTCTACGAGAAGCGGAAGGGTGCTGCGTTCCAGATCGAGGCGCTTGCTCGCCAGCAGCCCGAGCTCGTGCCGCGCATCATCGAGGAGTTGACCCACTTGACGCACGGCACCACCGCCAAGATGGGTGCCTTGACGGCGTTTGCCGGGGTGGCTGTGGCCCTCGGGCCCATGGGCATTCCGTACTACCTCGAGCAGTTGGTCAAGCCCATATTCGTGGCGTTCCGCGACACCAACGCGCGCGTGCGCTACTATGCCTGCGAGCTGTTGTACAACATCTCCAAGATTGCCCGCGGAGAGATCTTGGTGTATTTCAACGACGTGTTCGACATCTTGTGCATCTTGGTCACGGATCCGGAGCTGCTGGTGAAGAATGCGGCCGACTTGTTGGACCGGTTGATTAAGGACATTGTGTGTGCCAAGGCCGTGACGTTTGTGCTGGCCCTCAACCGGGAGGGTTCTGCCGATGCCGAGCAGGTGGGATACAAGATCGATCTGCTGGGGCGTGCTCTTCAGGTGAACAACACCCAGGACACCAAAAAGGCGTTCCTGCTTGTCAGGTTCATCCCCACGTTGATGGAGCACATGTACACACTTGACCCGTTTGCCCGCAAGTTTCTTCTCACGTGGATCGACTTGCTCGACGACCTCCCGCTGTTGGAATTGATCACCTACATGCCCACTTTCTTCAAGGGGTTGGTGATGTTTCTCGACGACTCGCACCAGGACGTGCGGATCGAGACACACAAGATGTTGAACAACTTTTTGAAGGAAATCAAGAGCATCCACCAGGTGCGCGAGCATGTGCAGCGGATGCAGGAGAAGCGGAGCGAAGAGAAGCGGAGCGAGGCGAAGCGGAGCGAAGAGAAACAGAGCGAGGACAGACAGAACGAGGAAGAGAAGCCGTCGCGACAGCAGTCTCTTGAGCCCAAGCCGACTGGTGCCCCGCCGGGCACCGGCTCCCCCCGTCCTGTGGTGGGGAGACTGGTTTCCGCCCACCACCTGAGACAGTCGCTGCACGCCCGCCAGCCGCTGCAGCCGCGTGCCGACACCTCCTTCCAGGAAGGTGTCTCGGAGCAATCGCTTGCCTCCACCATTTCTCCCGAAACCGAAGGAGTCAAGGTGGCAATGCCCGTGGCGACTCTGTTGTTCTCCACGGCCTCGCACAGCGATCTTCCCATTGCGCCCGTGTCCCGTGCATCTACTCCTCTTGCCGCCGCAATCTCCGGCGTGCTGGACTTGCTGGATGGCGCAGGCCGGATGGCCTTGACCGAGAACCCGCTCGCCGTGCTCGATGACTTGCTGGACGGAGAGATCGACGATGGGCTGTTTATCAGCGGACAGGACGTGTACGTGGACTACCCCAAGATCATCGAGATTCTCGTTGGGTTCTTGGACAGTCCCAACTTGGAGATCCAGTTCACGGTGCTCCGGTGGATTGAGGAGCTTCTTCGGATCTCGGCCAACAGCTTTCTCAAGTTCCTCCCACGCATCCTTTCTCTCTTGTTGCCAACCTTGTCGCACGAAAACTACGACTTGCGGAAGAACGCACAGGGTGTGAATGCCCAGTTGCACGAGTTGATCAAGAACTTGGACAAGGAGCCGGAGGCGTGGTCTCTGGGTGCGGAGACCGAGGGCCTGGCCACCACTCATGTGGCTGCCACTGCCCCCACCGGTGCGGCGTCCGTTGCCGCTACTGGCAGCACCGGCAGCGACGCCAAGCCTTCCGCCCCACCGGCGACGCCGTTCACCCCTCTCCCGCAGTACTCGGCGCCAGCACTCCAGGACCCACCGCACCTGCCGCAAATGCAGCGCGACATGCTCAACTTCCCTGCCACCATCAACGCTGTGTTTGCGCAATTTCTGGCTGGAAAGGACACCACCCGGGTGGCGGCGCTTGGGTGGTTGATTCTCATCCATGCCGAGTACCCCCAGGAGTTTTTCGAATCGCATGAAGTGAACATCAGCGACTTGTTGCAGCTGTTGGTGGACCCGCTGCAAGAGGTGATTGTGAACATCTTGCGGTTGTTGCTGCAGATCAGCGAGGGTGACGAGAAGATCTTCAGCGGGTTCATTGTGGATCTCATCAACTTGTTCAAGAGCGACAAGGTGAACATGACGAGCGACAAGTACGAGTTCATTTTGCGCAAGTTGTGTTTGACGTTGGACAGCGAGAAGATCTACCGCACCATCCTGCTTGCCCTTGTCAAGGAGACCGACCTTGGGTTCTTGACCCGGTTTGTGCAGACCCTCAACACCATCTTGACCACGGCCGTCGAGTTGCAGGGGTTGCGCCACACTCTCCGCAGCTTGGACCTGGGGGCCCAGAGCTGGAAGGTGTTTTCCACCTTGTTCAAGGCCTGGTGCCACTCGCCCGCCGCTGCGCTTCTGTTGTGCTTGCTCACCGGCAACTACAACTTGGCCTACCTCATTGTGCAGCGGCTTGCCGAGTACGAGGTCACCTTCACCTTGCTCTCCCAAGTGGATGTCTTGGTGCAGTTGTTGGAGCTGCCGGTGTTCACCAAGTTGCGTCTCCAGTTGTTGGAGCCGGACCGCTACCCGTACTTGTACAAGTGCTTGTACGGGTTGTTGATGGTTCTCCCGCAACTGTCCACGTTCAAGCTGTTGCAGAACCGGCTCAGTGCCATCAGCTCCATCGGCAATGTGTTGCACAGCTCGCCGCCAGCGCCGCTCGCGGTGTCGCCGCCGACAGCCACCCTGTCTACGACCGGCTCCCAGCTGATCCAGCGCAAGCGCGTGGCCGACATGTTGGAGTGGTTTGTCCTGGTGCAGGCGCTGCACGAGGCGTTCAGACAGCAGGTGGCGCTGTCCAACCAGCCCCCGCCGGCGCGGGCGTCCGCAGGCGGCTTTCCCAAGCCGACCCGCTAGGTGTGCACGGGTGTGGTGCACGGATGAAATATCACATACACAATGTTGTACCCGGAAAGGCCGTCCGATCTCTTTCACCAACTGCCTGGATGTCGCACCCCGTGCTCACTCTGTACAAGTGGTTCCAGGACTTGGTGGAGGTGCGGGAGCAGCTATATGCGTCGGACACGGGAGCACAGCTTGAGGGGGTGGCGCGGGTGAAGGCGTGGCAGGTGCGCGGCCGGCTCCCGCACGCCGTCGAGTGCACCGCACACCTTGTGCTGGCCGTGGTGCAGGACACAGGTGCTCTGCCGTCCTCCGTGGGCTCCACCAGTGTGGTGCAGCTCGGGTATACGATGGCGTTGATTCGGTTTGTGAACGGCATGCTTGATCCGTACCAGCAGGCGACACACGCCAAGCCGCTCAGCGTGTTGGCGCGTCAGGCCGGTCTTCCCGGCTGGTTTGTCGATTTACGGCACATGGGCACGCATGAGCTGTTGCCGCTGATGGAGTTGCTCCGGGAGGGGGTGGATGGGGCGTTGCAGTGGCTCTGGGACAACTACTGGCTGGTGCTCGAGGAGAGCCACGACGTGAAGCACAGCGGCGGGCACGAGCAGGAGGACGCGGCAGCAGCCGAGGCGTGGGCGCTGGGAGTGAAGGCGTTGTTGCGCGAGTTTCGGCTGGTGCGCAGGGACAACCCGAACGTGATACCCCGGCAGGGTGACCAGTCTGAGGTTGGCACGCGGCTCTGGCTGGCCATGAGAGGGTTGCGGGAGGCGTGTCTCCAGAATCCCAGTGGGCTTTGCCAGGTGTTGGTGACCCAGAACGTGTTGGTGCTCAAGAAGGGCAAGATGAAGGATGTGGTGGCGCTTGAACGGGTGTATGGCTTGCTCTTGGAGTATCTTCTTAACGAGTGTGTGTTGGAGGGCGAGGAGGACGAAGGGGGCGAGGAGGACGAAGGGGGCGAGGAGGGAGACGATGCTGGAGCAGAAGAAGGCACCTTTTATCTGGTGTTGTTCCAGAGCATGTACCGGCAGTTGGTGGCGTGTTGTGCTGAGAACAACGACACCGAGGCACGCAAGGTGATGTTGTGGCTCGAGTGGTTGGTGTCGGCCCACCAGGTGCTGTCTGTTGTGGCTGCTGCCATCAAGAACAGGCGCACCGAGGCGGTGCAGCGCACGGGGTTGCGGGTGCTGGTGGGGGAGAGTGTCGGGACAATCAAACAGGCTGTCTCGGTACCGGTGGCTATGAAGACTGCCTTGTTGGCGCGAGTGGTGGAGGAGGGACAAAAGTTGGGGGAGGCACCGGGGGCATTGCTGGATGCGAGGGCATACATTGTGTTTCTCGAGAGACTTGGCGAGGGCGGGGCGGCCTCTGGGCGGACAGTAGCCACCGACTCTCCGCTCCAGTCGGACCTTGAGCAGCTTCGCAAACGGATGCGTCTCATGAACGAAGCAGCAGTGGCCGCGTCGGCGAGCCCGCCCTCCATGGTGTTTGAGCCGGTTGCTGACTGGACTCCCCAGCCCTTTGGCACCACTTACGGGTGATGGTCAAACAAATCATGGAATTAACGACAGCTTCTTAGGGTGGGTTAGGCCCTGCTGGAAGTGGAGGACTAGACCTCGCCAGGCGTGGCCTCCTCCATCTCCTTCAGGGGCATGCGTTTGTTAGTGGCAAACATCACACCCACAAGCGCGAGAAACAGGAAACCGGCCAGGAGGTAGTAGACGCTGTTGATGGCGTCCAACAACACCTTGCGCGTGGCCGCAAGCATAGTGGGGTCCGTGATGTAGTTGATGACATCAGGCATCTTGGCCAACGCCTTGGCCGCCTCCAACACAGTGGGGTCGGTGAACCAAGAGGGGTTGTTCTTGATCAAACTGTTCACCTTGTTGGAGAGCACGCTCTGGAAGATGGCCTGGGCCAAGCTAGAGCCCAAGGTGCCACCCAAGGCACGGCCAAAGTTGATGAAGGTGGTGGTCATGATCAACCCACCATCCATGTTGGGCAGACACATCTGGGCCAAGATCATCTCAGTCTGGATGTGCAATGCAGTGGCCACACCCGGGAGAATGAGGTAGCCGATCTTCTGGGACAGGGTGGGGTGGGTGTTCAACAACAGAATGAGTCCCCAGCCGATGCAGCCGAGAACGGCGCCGAACAAGGCCAACGGCTTGACAATGCGCGTCTTGCGCATGATGCGGGCACAGATACCGTTGGTCACACCGAGACTGACCAACATGGGCACCAAGTTGACGGAGTAGTCCAACAGCTGGGAGTTGAACATCACCTGGAAGTAGACGCTCAAGTACATAATGCCGCCCATGAATGCGCCGTACAGGAAGCACTGAGCAATGCATGGGCCAACAATCTTGACGTCGCGCGCCACCTCCTTCGGGATCAAGGGATAGGGCAGGAGGAGAAAGTTCCACAAGCCAAAAACAATCACCAAGACGCCGCCCGCAACAAAGAAGGCAATGACGATGGCCGAGTTCCATCTGTACTGGACGCCGCCAAAGGTGACGGCAATCAACGCAAGCAGCAAGCCGGCAGAAAGGAAGACGATGCCGAGGTAGTCCACAGTCTTGAGCTTTGCAACAAACTTGCCCTCAGACTTGGGGGCGCGGTAGGCCAACACCAAGAACAACAAGGCAGCGCCGCCAATGGGCAAGTTGATGTAGAAACACCAGCGCCAGCCGGGACCGCCAGTGAACACGCCGCCGAGCACGGGGCCCAACACCAGGGCCACCAGCATGGCAATACTGGTGCCCGCCATGACAAGGGGGCGCTTGTGCAAGGGCACCAGTTCTGCCATGACCACGTACACAATGGACTGGATGCCGCCGGCTCCGATGCCGCTGACCACGCGACCGCCAATCAACATGCCCATGCTCTTCAGCAACGCAGAAATGAGACAGCCGACCTCGAAGATGAACACCGACACCATCATGGTGGGCTTGCGGCCAAAGATGTGGGAGAGCTTGCCCCACGTGGTGGCAAGAACACAGATGGGGAGCATGTAACCGGCGTTGATCCAGCCGATCTTGTCGAAGGCATTGAACTTGCTGCCGAGAAGAGTGAGGATCACAAGCACGGTGGTGGAGTCAAAGGCGGTGAGAAAGAGACAGAAGAGACAGGCGCCGACGGTAAGGTAGAGCCGGGCTCCTTCAAGCTGGTACTGGGTGTTGTAGTTGATGGGGGTGGCAGCCTCTTCGCCCGAGTGCTTGTCGACGATGGGCTCGCCCGACGGAATGTTGCTCAACGGGATGTTGTCCAACGGGGTGTCGGACTCGGAGTGGGGGCGGGCACCGACTGCGTTGTCCGGGGCGGATGCGGGGTAGTCGTGGGTGCTGCTGGGCACGTGGGCGGCCGAGTCCGTGGCGGCGGCGCCGGCCGAGTCCGTGGCAGCAGCCTCCAGCTGGAGCTGTGCCTGGCGTCTCGCGACATTTCTCTTGTGTCGTTTGTAGAGGAGGTACATGGGGTGGGGCTAGGGACGGGTGTTGCTCGAGGGGGGTCTGGGCAGTGGGGCGGGTGAATTGCTGGGAACGCTGCCCCCGCCAGGCGTTTTATACTTCTTTCCGAAAATCGCAGGAGCCGCGCGGCTGAGAGCCAATCATGGTGGCGTGCAGGCTACGTCCTCGGGGTAAACAAATGGTCACCGGCTTCGAGGCGCATGGCGGGTCAAGCCGTCCCCTAACACGGCAGGCTGCATATTCTGACGCACAAAAGCTTGTGCAACGGACAAATTCCTCAAAGGCCGGCCACAGCCACCCGACTCAGGGCTTACCTCCGAGACCCGCTATTTCCTATAGCCAATGAAATGGCGACGCATGTACACCGAGCCCGTGTTTCAGCCGGTGGCAAGGGCTTAGCGGCGGGCTTGCAGGAAGGCGCGTCCACTTGTCAACACGGCCACAACTCAGTCCTGTCTGCAGCAGGGCGGACATGCGTCGTTGCTTTTTTGTCCTCCTTCTGTTGTCCCAGCGCGAGCAATCGTCACCCTGGCGGAGGGCGGGTTGCCTTTCTTGGAACCGGCAAGGACGGGCAGCCGCCAAGCACTGCGCCTGTCGTCAACCGGCGTCAGGAGGTGCTACCTCCAGCTGCGTGCACATCAGCGTTGCTTTGGACAGATTACAGCACAGCCCACGCATCTCCCTGCATTGTTCTCCATCTCAGCGTCTCTTTACGCCGTCCCGCCTCAACCCGATCGCCGCGAGCCCCCCAGACTCCACCGCTCTCCGAACCCGATTCCGCCATGCCGCAACCCCCGCGCTACTTGACCAAGGACAGTGGCACTCTATGCCAGCGCTTCTTGGCGCTTGAGGAGCACGACCAAAAGGTGGCCGACCGTTTTTTCGAGCTGTGCCAGCTGGGAGCTGTCGTCACACCCGGCGCCCACACGTTCGTCGCCGCAACGGCCCCAGTCAACGTCCAGCGCAACCGGTACCTGAACGTGTTGCCCTACGACCACACCCGTGCTGTGCTCCCGGTGAAGAGCGGCAGCGCAAGCGACTACATCAACGCCCTGCACGTCGTGGCGGCCCGCGAGCCGCAGGGCGCCAAACACTACATTGCCGCTCAGGGCCCGCTCCCGAACACGGCAGGCCACTTTTGGTACATGGTGTACCACGCCACCCCGTCCCCCAGTCCGGTGGTGGTGGTGATGGTGACGCCGCTCAAGGAGGGCGGGCGCGCCAAGTGCTTCAAGTACTGGCCGGAGCCACTGGAGCCGGCACAGGAGTACCACGACCCGCTGTTCCGGTTCCCACTCCTGGTGGCATGTGTGCTGCTGGTGTGGATGGCCCAGGGCAACTACACGCGGCTGAAGTTTGTTCTCACAAACATGGACACGGGCGAGTCCAAGACAGCGCACCACCTCCACTACGACGAGTGGGCGGACTTTTCGATGCCCAAGAGCAGCGGGCCGTTGTTGCTGCTTGCAAAGAACGCGTGGGACTTGAACGGCAACCAGCCGCTGCACCCGTTGGTGGTGCACTGTCTGGCGGGCGTGGGCCGCACCGGCACGTTTATTGCGTTGGACCACTTGAACAGCGGCGGGTTGGCAGAGAAGGACGAGGACCCGGTGGTGGCTGTGGTGCAGCGGTTGCGCAACCAGCGGGTCAAGATGGTGCAAAGCATGGACCAGTTCGGGTTCTTGCACACCGCCGCCAGGGAGATCTGGGAGAGGCAGTGAGGGCGCTGCCTGGACAGTGAGGGCGCTGCCCGGCTATGACATCATGACTATGCGAGAATATCTATAGACGGCTCCAGGCACCACGGCTCCAGGCACCACGGCTCCGGGCACCACGGCGCGGCAGACAAAACCCTAGTCCCCCAGATTGCAGCGATCGGGGGCTGCGTAACCGCCAGCACGCAGGTGTACATCTCGGCACTCCGCCAAAAAAATTTGCCCTGTGGTGCACGCAGGTGAAAAATTGTCAGCGACTTTCTCTCCCTCCACACTACTCTTCATCAACATGGCTGAAGGAACTTTCCCCGGTGCTATTGGTATCGACTTGGGCACGACGTACTCGTGCGTGGCCACCTACGACTCCGCCGTGGAGATCATTGCCAACGAGCAGGGTAACCGTGTGACCCCCTCGTTCGTGGCCTTCACCTCCGAGGAGCGTTTGATCGGTGACGCCGCCAAGAACCAGGCTGCCTTGAACCCCAAGAACACTGTGTTCGACGCCAAGCGTCTCATTGGCCGCCGGTTCGACGAGGACTCTGTGCAGAGCGACATCAAGACCTGGCCCTTCAAGGTGGTGGACGCTGCCGGTGCCCCCCAGATCGAGGTGGAGTACTTGGGCGAGACCAAGCAGTTCACCCCCCAGGAGATCTCCTCCATGGTGTTGACCAAGATGAAGGAGATTGCCGAGGCCAAGATTGGCAAGAAGGTGGAGAAGGCCGTGGTGACTGTGCCCGCCTACTTCAACGACTCCCAGCGTCAGGCCACCAAGGACGCCGGCTCCATTGCCGGGTTGAACGTTCTCCGTATCATCAACGAGCCCACTGCTGCCGCCATTGCCTACGGCTTGGGTGCCGGCAAGCTGGAGAAGGAGCGCCACGTGCTCATCTTCGACCTCGGTGGCGGTACCTTCGATGTGTCCTTGTTGCACATTGCCGGCGGTGTGTTCACCGTGAAGGCCACTGCTGGTGACACCCACTTGGGTGGCCAGGACTTTGACACCAACTTGCTCGAGCACTTCAAGACCGAGTTCAAGCGCAAGACTGGTGGCGACATCTCTGGTGACGCCCGCGCCCTCCGTCGTTTGCGGACTGCCTGCGAGCGTGCGAAGCGCACCTTGTCCTCCGTGACCCAGACCACCGTGGAGGTGGACTCCTTGTTCGACGGCGAGGACTTCTCTGCCAACATCACCAGAGCCCGTTTCGAGGACATCAACTCCGCTCTCTTCAAGTCCACCTTGGAGCCCGTGGAGAAGGTGTTGAAGGACGCCAAGATCTCCAAGTCCGAGGTGGACGAGGTTGTGCTTGTGGGTGGTTCCACCAGAATCCCCAAGGTGCAGAAGTTGTTGAGCGACTTCTTCGACGGCAAGTCGCTTGAGAAGTCCATCAACCCCGACGAGGCTGTGGCCTACGGTGCTGCCGTGCAGGGTGCCATCCTCACCGGCCAGTCCACCAGCGAAGACACCAAGGACTTGTTGTTGTTGGACGTGATCCCGTTGTCTCTCGGTGTCGCCATGCAGGGCAACGTGTTTGCCCCCGTGGTGCCCCGCAACACCACTGTGCCCACCATCAAGCGCAGAACCTTCACCACTGTGGAGGACCACCAGACCACCGTGCAGTTCCCTGTGTACCAGGGTGAGCGCGTGAACTGCTCTGAGAACACCCTTTTGGGTGAGTTCGACCTCAAGAACATCCCCCCGATGTCTGCCGGCGAGCCCGTGTTGGAGGCCATCTTCGAGGTGGACGCCAACGGTATCTTGAAGGTGACCGCCGTGGAGAAGTCCACTGGCCGCTCCGCCAACATTACCATCTCCAACTCCATTGGTAAGCTCTCCCTGGCTGACATCGAGAAGATGATCAACGACGCCGAGAACTTCAAGTCTGCTGACGAGGCCTTTGCCAAGCGTCACGAGTCCAAGCAGAAGTTGGAGGCCTACGTGCAGTCCATCGAGGCCACCGTGACCGACCCTGTTCTCTCTGCCAAGCTCAAGCGCGGCTCCAAGGACAAGATCGAGGCTTCTCTTTCCGACGCCCTTGCCGTGTTGGAGTTGGAGGACGCCTCCGCTGACGACCTCCGCAGAGCCGAGTTGGCTTTGAAGAGAACCGTCACCAAGGCCATGGCTTCTCGCTAAGCCGTGCCAGTGTTGCTTGACTGAGTTTGTATTCATCAACATCATGTTTGAGTCGATCTATTCCAAAATGTAGTTGCCGAGCTTGTCCATCTTGAGCTCGGCGCCGGACGAGAGTGCCGAGATGATGCGCTCGTTCTCCGAGCCGGCGTCCTCGGCGGCGGAGTCGCTGTACTCCTCGCTGTACTCCTCCTCCTCGCTGTACTCCTCCTCCTCGCTGTACTCCTCGCCCTCTTCGCCTTCCTCGTCTTCTGCGTCCTCCACAGACAACCCACGCATCTGTGCTACGGCGTTCTCCAAATCGGCATCCTCCTGGGACGGCACTCCCGTGCGCTTCTTGGCGTAGCCACTTGCCTGCACCTCCACGTCCAAGCTCGCGCACCGCACCACATCCCGCTTGAAGTTGGGCCGGGCAAAGCGGTAGCCGTCACCAAACCCATCCGTGTCGAGCATGGTGTCGTCGTCATGCGGCTTGTAGTTCAACTTCTTGGCAAAGAAGGACACAATGCCCTCCACGTCTCGGTCAAAGTAGCTCTCGGCATCCACGTGGTCGATGGAGATACACTGAGGGAAGTCGATCACCACAAACTCCTGCTCATGGCTGGCAGCCCCGGCCTCGTCACGGATGATGATGTTGAACTCGTTGTAGTCACAGTGGATGAGGCCATGGCACGCCAACTTGACGATGAACGCCATCAACTGCAGGTACAACTGTGCCTTTTCCGCGTGCTTGCGCAACGCACGCATGGGAGTGCCCGGGATCCACTCCATCAACACCTGGTGGCGCGAGTAGTCAAACGGCTCGGGCACCGGGAACCCGTTCTGGTGCAACACCAGCATGAACTGATACTCCTTCTCAGCCGCCAACCGCAGAAGATACATCCACGACAGTGTCTGGCGGTTGCGGAGATAGTCCCGGTTCTTTTTCACGGTGCGGAACGACGTGCGGCCCAACCGGTGGATCTTGAGCACCCGCTGGGTGCCCTGGGCGTCGGCCACCGCGTAGATGTCCAGCTCTTTGCCCACGCCGATGGTGGTGCCCACCGACACAAGCGTGTCGCGGCTGAGCATCAGCTTGAGTCCAAGATAGTCGTATCCCATGTACAGAAGCCGGTATCCGTCGTACTTGGCGTTCCGCAACTTGCTGATGAGCCCGAGCCGCGCAAGGTCCGAGATGGCTCGGTTGGTGGCCGAGATCAGACGGAGACCTCCCACCGAGTGGATGATCTGCGTGGGCACCACCTCGTGGTTGCGCGAGCCAAGCTCCACGGCGGTGAGCACCCGCCAGTCGTCCGGCGTAAGGTACCGCATGTGCGACGTGACCAACTTCATGCTGCGAGGTGTGGGATGGAGTAATTTTTTTTTTCAGCTGCGATGGACTGTGATGTGCAGCGGCGTGCAGTGGTGGGTGGATCAGGCATTAGGCGTGCAGTGGTGGGTGGATCAGGCATTAGGTGTTCATTACTAGCGCTTCTCGTGGGTGGGCCGGGGCGCCGACTCCAGGTATGCCGGAGGGGCGTAGGAGGGCGTCTGTTCGGCAGGACGCTCGCAATACGAAGGGTCGTACTCGTGATCGCTCTCGTCACTGGTGTACGCCTCGTGGTGCGAGGCCTCGGCTTGCTTCTGCACCTTGGCCAACTTGTGGGCCTCGTGCTTGGACTGGATCTTGTTGGCGATGGCACCGACCGCCATGGCCACCAAGCCGTTGCGTCTGCAACAGCGGCAGCGTCTGCGGCGCATGCCCATGGGGACGATGTAGCAGCCATTTCCGACGTTCATGATGTAGAGAGGTAGTGGGTGAGGAGGAGGTGTGGATGTGGACACGGACTGGGCGGCAGGGTCTACTTATACTCCACCGCGCCCGACGGAGAAAACGTTTGCAGCCCGATCGGACCGGGTTGAGGCGCGGCTGCGTGATGCTGCACTGCGGGCTGCACCGCGCCCTCGGCGTTAATGCACGGCGCTGCATGAATTGCTGGTGGCAAATGCGCCTTTGTTTCCACGCAGCATGCAGCGTGCTGCGCCGAGCCGTGATCACGTTCCGCCGTTGCGCCTGATGACGCAACCGCAGCACACGTGTTGGTTGTGGTACGAGCGTGGTGGAGGCGTGCGGATGGCGGGCGGATGGCGTGCGGATGGCGGGCGGATGGCGGGCGGATGGCGGGCGGATGGCGTGCGGATGGCACGCGGACGGCAGACAGCGTGCCTCCACCCCGGCGTCCGTTTCGCATACTCAGTGCTAGCTTTCCAATGTCAATTCACTACCATCTGCCCTGACCACCCTGACCACCCTGGCCACCAAAGCCGCCGGGGCCACCGGGACCACCGGGACCACCGGGACCACCGAAACCGCCAGGACCGCCAGGACCGCCAAAGCCGCCAGGACCGCCAGGACCGCCAGGACCGCCAGGACCGCCGTGGTGACCGCCGGGGCCGCCACGGCCACCGAACTCCTCACCGCCACGACCGCCAAAGCCCTGCTGGCCGCCGTACCCGCCCTGCTGACCACCAAAGCCCTGCTGACCACCGTAACCACCCTGCTGGCCACCGTGGTGCTTGTTCTCCTGGTGCTGCTCCCACTTGTCCTCGAGCTTGTTCGCACCAATGGCACCCACCACAGCACCGGCAATGCCGCCAAGAGTGCCGTGGTTGCCGCCGAGCTTGTTACCAGCAAAGCCGCCGGCCGCACCACCCACAAGCGTCAGCACAAGGCCACGGTCGCCGTCTTCACCCTGCTGCTGCTGCTGCTGGCCCTCGGGGGCAGTGTACTGGCTCTGGTCGCCGGAGGAGTAGAATTCGTTTGCAGACATGTTTGCTGAACGCGTGCCACAGGGGAGGTGATCCGCTCCTTTTATAGCCAATCCCCACACAGCCTTGCTCTCCCCTGCTGTGCTCGTTACTGTGGACCGAACGTTCCAGGGGGGAGGCGGGGTGGTGCGCAAAACATGCATGCACGTCGCCGGCGTCTCTCGGCATTTGCCTCCGTTGCCGAACTGCCGGGCCACAGGAGGCGCAGCGAGTGTCCGGAGCCGCGGCAATCAGCAACCGGCTGCGCCCATGCCTCCCCGGGCTATGCATCAGCCGCCAGAAGCCACCAGCACCGTGCCCGGCGGCACTGGGGCCACAGAACGCCTTTCCGACCATGCATGGCGTGTTACAGGATATGCAACGCCGAGCATGCGACGACAACGCGGTGACGCCCCGCGCGGAGCCGAGCAGCCCCGCTGCCGCATTGTTGCGCGGATTCCCGCCGGCCCTGCACGCCCACACAGAGACGTGTGCTCCTGTGCCCGCGTGTGCCCCTGTGCCCGCGTGTGCCCTGTCCCACTGCTCTGGCGCACTATTCCTGTTTAGGAAAACGTGTGCGTGCCACCCGTTACGGCAATTTCTTCTTCTGGAGGTCGCGCGCGCACCAACCGCCAACATCCAATCAGCAGCATTCTGTGCCAGCGCTCCACCACCCAATGTTCATCACGCTCTCCACCCTCAAGTTCACGGCGGCGTCGGGTCTCATCCGGGCGTTGGCCTTGGTGGGTGCCCACCAGGCACCTGCTTCCAAGCCCAAGGTGACGCTTGCTTTCCTTGGCGTCGGCACGGCGGCAGGCTTGTTCTACGACTACAAGAAGGCCCAGTTGAACGTGTATGCCGAGGACCGGTTGCAGTTCTTGGAGAAGCTCCGTACCGAGGTGGTGATTCCTGACCAGGAGAAGCGCTGGGAGGAGGCTGCAAAGTACCGCTCGGAGGTCAAGGTGTAAGTACGTCATACAATATTTATCAGCACCCACCCGTGCGTAGCTGCCCGCCGGGCTATTCCTCCTCGCCGCTGCTATCCTCGCTGTTGCTGCCGCTCTCGCTCTCAACCCCCAGGTGAAAGTCCCCGTCTTCCAGGTCGTCGTCGTCGTCGTCGCCTGCAGGCACGCCTGCTGCCTCTGCCTCTGCCACTGCCTCCGCCAACGCGCCTGTCTGTGTGGCTTTTGTCTTCACCACTGCTTTGCGCTCCTCGCTCATGCTCTGGTCGGCGACGTCGCGGCGCTTCACGTAGGCATCAATACGCTCGTACTCGTCCTGATCAATCATCCCGAACTCGTGCTTGGTGCCCTGCACGGTTGCCACCACAAGCAGGAAGGTGTTGCGGGTGATGGAGGCGTAGGCAATCGACTCCACGTCGGCGGCCCCAATAAGCACCACAGGCTTCTTGAATCCAAACATGAGATGCTGCGGGAGAAAGTAGAGCATTCCCTCCTTGCTGCCCTTGTACGCCTCAACCACAAACCCCGTGCCGTTCTTTGCAAAGGGAAGCTCGAGGTCAAACCCACACATCTGCAGCTGCTTGGCCAAAAAGATGTCCAAATCGGCAAACCCGCCCTGTGCCATCCGCTCCTGCAACTTGCCCTTGAGCGTGTCTGCGTTGTATGTGGCAATGATGGGGTCGCCGTTTGCGTGGAACAACACGAGCGCCAGCATGTTGGCCTTTTCGAGCAGCAGCGGCACAATTGCCGCGTACAAGATGGTGGAAAAGTCGGTGACCGCCACCTCAACCGCTGCCGGTTCCTCGCTAGCAGCCACGCCCGGCTTGGTGACGGCCACAAGCGGTGCCCCGCTGGCAAGGTCCACCGCGTACACAAACGAGGCCTTTTTGCGGATCGGCAGCACCACCAGACAGTCAGGCACCTCGAGAATCACCAGCTTCAGCAGCACCACCACGCCCTGTGTTGCCCCCGCCGCCGCCTCCCCTGTCGCGGTTGCCGCTGCCACTGCTGCCGCCCCAGTTGCGGCCTTCTTGCGAGGCGCGTCGGCAAAGTGAGCCACAAGCGCCTCAAACACCTCGCGGCTCTCGGGACATGCCGCCACCACCGCCCCCACACGCCCGCGGAGCGCCTCTGGAAGAGAGTCCAACAGCATAAAGAGAGGCGCGTCGCTGCCTCGCTCGTCGCATCCCAACAGCCACGCGGACAGCCAGCGTCGTGCGCCCACCACCCACCCACACCTTCCAAACTCAAAAATCCACTTCACACCAGCCAAGCAGCAACCGCCTCGCGTCCGCCGCCGCGTCTGCATCCTCCGTTCTCCGCCCGGCATCTGCACGCGACCCATGCCCGCGGGAAAGAAACGCTACTACGGCGATCTTGTGGCCCAGCCGCCGCCCACCACGCGCAGCCTGCTCTCTGGCTTGTGGCTGCGCGTGGTGCTGACTTTTTCCGAGGCCAGCGCCCCGCCGTCGCGCCAGGCCCTGGTGACCCCCTCGGTCGTGGCTACAGACACCGAGGAGGATAACGAGCGGTTGAGGGAGTTGCAGCGCTACTACAAAGCGTTGCGGAGCGAAAACATCCAGTTGGAGCAGAGCACGCCCAAACACAAGGTTGTCCGCCACGGGTACCCGCTTCTGGTGGATGTCTCCATGAATGGTGCTGCCAACGACAGCGTCATGGAGGTGCCGTTGCGGCTGGAGCGCCAGACCGCAGCCGCTGCAGCAGCTCTGATGGACCCTCCCAAGCCTGCCGCCAGGGGCACCGAAACTGCGCGCCCTGCGTACATCCCTATTTCCCCGCAGCAGCGGTACCGCCTTATCAAGCTCCGGGAGAACATGCGGCTCTATGAGTTTGCCAAAGCCTCTGGTCAGCTAGAGATGGACAAGGCCGGGCGGGTTGTTCTGTGGGGTGTGGGGCAACCGACCAGCCAGTCCGGCCAGATCTCGCGGTTTGACAGTGCCAACAGCAGTGTCCATCTGGTTTCGTCCTCGGCACCGAGGTTCACCAACGCATTTGCTCAGCATCTCAAGCGCAAACGTCAGAAGCTCTCCGAGACGCGCAAGAAGCGCCCTGGCTTCTTTGCCGGCGAGTTTGAGTACGACATTGATGAAATTGAGCAGGAGCATGAGGCCAAGAAGCCCAAGCGGGATTTGACCGGGTACTTGGGAACCGTGCATGTGGGAGGGGGTGCCGGCGCGTCTGCATCCCAGCAGGAGAAACAGCGTTTGTTCGACGAGGCGAGAAAGGCCATGCAGACCAAGCCAAGCACAGAAGAGAAGCTGGCACCAACTTCAGTCCACAAAGAAGATGGGGTGGCGTCTGTGCCTGCAGCCAAGCCGGTGCAGCCGAGCGCTGGGTTTGCTCTCAATGTGGACGCGCCGAAGCCTGGCGCAGTGCTGTTTGGCATGGCCGTTGGGGAGAAAGAGGCCAAGCCTGATGCTACAAAGCCTGTATTTGCAATTGGGCAGGCAGCTGCCAAGTCTGGGGAGGTCAAGGAGAGTCCTCTGTTTGGGTTTGGTGCCAAGGCGACTGTTGAGCCGCCTGCTGTGAACGGGAACCCAGGGCCTGTGCTGTTCTCATTCGGTGCCAAGCCTGCAGACAGCAAGCCGGCAGAGGACAAGCCTGCGCTGTTCTCGTTTGGTGCCAAGCCTGCAGACAGCAAGCCGGCAGAGGACAAGCCTGCGCTGTTCTCGTTTGGTGCCAAGCCTGCAGACAGCAAGCCGGCAGAGGACAAGCCTGCTCCGTTTTCGTTTGGACAGCCACCCGCAGCCGGTACCACCCCAGACCAGCCCAGGACCACACCCTCAGCCCTGTTGTTTGGTGAAAAGCCTACCAATGGAACGAACGAAGCCTCCATGCCCTCGTTTCTGTTCGGCAAGACTGCGGAGGCTACGCCGAACGCCGCACCCAAACAGACGCTACTGTTTGGCCAGCCATCCACGGCGGCCAAGCCCGATGCCCCGGCACTTTCATTTGGCACCAAGCCAGCCGACGCTGCCAAGTCGACACCTTCGTTCTCGTTTGGTGCCAAGCCGGCAGATGTCCCCCAGCCGGATAGCACCGTGCCAGCAGCCAAGTTCTCCTTTGGCAACAGCCTGACCGCCCCGACTCTTTCTTTTGGAGCGGCGCCTGGGTCTTCCAAGGAGGACACGCCCAAGGAGGACACGCCCAAGCCCTTTGGTTTGGGACTGGCAGCAGTGTCTACTGAAACCACGCCTGCGCCGTTGTTTGGCAAGCGCTCGGCCAGCGAAGACGAGCCCGCAGCCAAGCTCGCCAAGCCGGCGTCCACAACGACACCCGCGCCTGCATTTACCTTTGGCAACAGTGCTGCTGCGGTTGCTCCCACCAAGACCCCGACCTTCTCATGGGGTGCACCCTCAACCACCCCGGCCGCTTCTACTGCCTCTGCCCCAGCCGCAACCACACTGGCACCGTTCTCTTTTGGCGCGACCAACGGCACCGGCAGCGCCAACGGCACGTCTACGGGCAACGCCACCCCCAAGCCTGCATTTTCCTTCGGCGCTTCTCCGGCTCCCAGTCTGTCCAGCGCCGCTGCTCCGTTCACGTTTGGCGCCGCTGCTCCGGCTGCGCCTTCCTCTGCGGACGCCGGAGCCACAGGCACCCCGGCGTTCCTGTTTGGCAATGCCAGCACCACCAACGGCGCACCGCTGTTCGGAAGCAATCTGGCGGTGGCGAGCAAGGAGCCCACACCAGGCGCCCTGGCACAGCCCTTCACGTTTGGTCTGCTGCAGCCGGCGGCCCCCGCACCCGGAGGTCCGTTTGGAGGTGCTCCTGCAAGCACCACACCCACGCCGGCCCCCATGCTGTTTGGACAACAGACACAGCAGACGCCCTCGGCGCCATCGTTTGCGTTTGGCTCCTCGGCGCTGGTGGACCCTGCGTCGGTCTTTGGGGCCGTGTCTCTGCAACCGTCTCTGGGGTTTCTGTTTGGCCAGCAGCAGCCTGCGCAGTCGGCACAGCCTGGGTTCCTGTTTGGCCAGCCGCAGCAGGGCCAGCTGTTCCCCCAGGGGCCCGGCGGACCCGGTGCGTTTGGCGGAAACTCTCCGTTCGGTGGCTCGCCCAGCCCGCTGGTGCAGACCAACAGCAGCGGGCGGCGGATGATGCGCCCCCGCGGCCTCCGCCGATAAGGGGAGCCCCCGGCGCCCCTGTAGAATATAGCGATGTATGTGGCTGCGCAGTCACAGTGCGGACCGCCAGCCCGGCCAACCACCCTGCTCACAGCCACAGCGCGCCAGCGAGCTGCGACGCTAGCGCAGCGCCACGCACGGTCGTGCCCCCACCGGTGCGTCGAAACCACGACCGCGATGTGCGGCATTTACGTGGGGCTCTCTCGCTCCAATCGGTCTTCTCCCAGGAAGTCCTTGCCCCGCGGCCATCCATCACCCGAGCTCGGACAACGCGTCCCCGCGTACGCATCACGTTGCCGGTGTCCTTTGATCTGCTCCCTCGCTTTGTCACGCCGCCCGCGACTGCCAAAGCCGTTAGAGTTTCTGCAGAATCTTGAACGCGTGCCACTTCTGGGCGCCCGCTTTGTTTCTGAGTTTCGTCCCGCCTTTGGAGCCGACCCACATGAAGCCCGCTTCTCTGATTCGCCGCGGCTCAGGCCGCCCGTATGCGGCGCCGCGCCCCCAGGGCACCCTGCCGCTGCTGCTGAGCCCCAGCCCCGCCAGCAGACACATGGATGACCGCTTGTACTTCTTGCTTGCCAAGAGCGTGGGCCGTGACGCAATTGTCACCACTGCCAGCGGCACGCGCTACAAGGGTGTTTTGGTTCTGGCCAATCCGGAAGAGGGCCGGGGTATGGGTGTGGTGTTGCACGACCCCGAGTTGTTTGAGCCCGCTCCCGGCGACAGTCCCGCCGGCCTGCTGTTGCCTGGCACCTTGGTGATCCAAGCCAGCGAGTTTTTGGACGTGGAGCTTTTGGACGTGGACACCAGCGAGGCTCCCACCGACTCTAGCGAGCCCTCGGCCGCCACCACGCCGACCGCGCAACCCCCCGCCGTGCCTGCCGCAGTCACGTCTCCTGTTGCGACCGCCGCTGTTGCAGACACGCCGTCTGCGTTCAAGACGGACAGTGCCATTTCTGGCCGCGGTGCAGTTCGCGAACGAGAGCTCCAGAAGTGGACGGACGAGGCTCCGTCCAGCACCAGCTCTGCGCTCGAGTGGGGCACCAGCAGCAGCGGTGGAGCGTGGGACCAGTTTGCTGTGAACGAGCGCAAGTTTGGCGTCGAGCTGCTGTTCGACGAGCACTTGTACACGACTCGCATCAACAAGGACAGCCCCGAGTACCAGGAGCGGTTGAAGCGCGCCGAGAAGCTTGCTCGTGAGATTGAGGGAAGCAGCCACCAGGGAAGTGCCCACTTGGCAGAGGAGCGCGGTGTGGCGGTGGACGACAGTGGCATGGACGAGGAGGACAAGTACTCGGGCGTGGACCGCCGTGGCGACGAGGTGTTGGCTGCATTGCGCGCCAATGCTGTGCCCGCGCCCGCGCCCGCGGCGGCAGGCTCTCGATACGTTCCGCCGGCTCACCGTGCGGCGGATGTGCACAACGACCCGGCGATTGTGGCGCTGCTGGCCAAGGTGGTCCTGCCAGCCAAGGTGGTGCCGGCGGGGCGGTCGCCGCAGCAAAAGGAGGCCATGGAGCACACGCGCAAGAACGTGCAGCTGGAGATCAACTCGTTGAAGCAGTTTGCGTCCCTGTTCAAGGTGCCGCACAAAAAGCCGGACGACCTTCCCATGACCTCGAAGAAGAAGGAGGAGGAGGAGGGGACGGCTCCCGCGGCGGCTCCGGCGGCAGCTTCTGCGGCAGCTTCTGCTGCAGCTTCTGCGGCAACTCCCGCTGCAGCCTCTCCGGCAAGTGCCTCCTCGTCGGCGCTGCCCCTGAAGCCAAAGCTGCGGATGAACCCGCAAGCGCCTGCCTTCCGGCTCAACCCGGCCGCGGCCCTGTTCACGCCGGCCGCATTTCTGCCGCCCACGGCTGCGTACCCACCGCAGCCGTTCCGCCCGCCGACCCACAACCCGCGTCCGTACAAACGCTACAACACCAATGCGGTGCTGTTCTTTGGCCGGCGGTTGCCTGTGGCGGACCACTCCAAGAAGAAGAGCATCCTGGAGGACTTCAACATGTTTGCCAACCTCCCGCCCGTCTTCCCTCCCACCTTCATGACGCCGCCAACCTGGGCCAACACTGTGGACCGGCTGTGGACAGAGGTGATCCCCCGGCCTGCCATGGTGCCCGGCGGTGCGATGCTGCCGACATTCCCTCCGGGCGGCGTTCCGCAGGGCGCGGCCCCTCCCGCGGGCTACGGTGGACCCGGCATGCCCATGATGCCTGGGATGATGCCTGGCGTGGCACCCATGGGGTATGAGCAGTTTGGTGGCGTGCCGCCAGGCTTTGTGCCCAACATGGGCTACCCGGGAGGCACGCCGTACATGTCGCCGCCGTCCGGGTTCCAGAATCGTCCCCCGCAGAGCCAGCGTGGCGGCAGACGCGGTGCGTAGATGGAGGGAGTGCGCATATAGGCGAGAATGGTAACGGTCTCTATAACGTTCCTACAACCCCTTACCGTAGTTGCCGCTGGCAAAGAACTCCACAATGGTCTTGACGATGGCCTGCAACGCCGCAAGCCACTCGGCCAACTGGGCCGCCACCTTTGCCTGGTCCTCGCCAAGCTTGGCAAAGAAGTCCTTTCTGTAGGGGCACGCCTTCATGGCCAACTTGAACACAGGCTTCACCAACATGCCGTGGTACTGCAGAAGCGTAGACGAGTATGCAGTGGTGAAGGCGCTTGCCAACTCCTTGTCCGGGTTCAGAATCGTCTCCTGGAGAGCTGCGGCCGTGAACTCCAAGCCGCGCAGCAACCAGAGAAGACCCTGGGTGGCATCGCGCTTCTTCGTGCCCGCCTCCGACAAGACAAGGTCCTGGAGCGTGGCCGCACCGGTGGGGTCGGCCTGAAGCTTGGTGCGGATCTTGGTGATGTTGCCAGTCATGTCGTTCTGCACGATGCTGAAGGCCGCCAGCCCGAGAAGATCAAACAACTTGACAAGCAGCTCGCTGGCAAGGAGAAAGTCGCCCGTGTCGATCTTGCCCTCGGCCACCTTCACGTCCACAAAGGACTTGTTCATGGAGTCAAAAAACGTCAGCATGCTGGGAAAAGGAGTTGCTGCTACATTCCACCGTGTCCAGACGCGTATCTCGCACAGCCGCGCGCTCCCGGCTCCGGCACGACTCCCACGTGACGCACGTCTGTCAAACCGCACACGATCACTATGGCGCCTACTGGCCGTTGGCACGCTTCCACGCCATCTTCTCCGCAAACGTCATCTTGGAAAAGTCCGGCGGGGCGGCCAGAGCAGCCGGGGCCGCCGCGGGGGCCCGGGCAGGCGCCCGCTCAAAGCTGCGCGGCGGCGCCGAGTCTCCGCCCCGGGCAAACCGCGGCACGTACGCACCACTCGACGGCGCCGCATCGCCACCGCGGGCAAACCGCGGCACGTATGCACCCCCCGACAGCGCGCCCGACAGCAGCGGGCCGGCGCGGTCCAACTCCGCCTGGCGTCTCTGCTGCTGCTCCATCTCCTCGCGGAACTTGGCCTCGCGCGCCAGCTTGGCGCTCACGCGTGCCTCGCGCTCCGCCTGCTCCTTCAACTCGGCCTTCTTCTCGACAATGTACGCCTCGATGCGCTCCTGCTTGGCCGCAGCAAGCTTCTCCGCCAACTCAGCCTTGAGGGACGCCTGCGCAGCCTCGTTCTTGGCGTCGATCGTCACCTTGAACTGCTCGTAGTCCCCAACAACACGGGCCAACCGGTCACGGGCCAGCTTGGCGGCCTTGTACTCCTCCGCCGCGCGCTCCGTCTTGCGCTGCACGTCCTTGGCGTGGGCCTCCTTACCAACTGCGTGCTGCGCTTCGGCATCCTTGGCAAGCAAGGGCAACTCGGCCCGGCGGTTGGCACGCTCGATGTGGTCCATGCGCTTGGCCTGCGCCTTGACCCGCTCGTCCATGGTGCTCTTGTCCTTGGCAAGCTGCTCCACCTGCATGAGCCGGAGCTTGTCGGCATCCAACTCCCCAAGCTTGGACTCGTCGATCTTGATGATGCCCTTGGCGTTGATCTCGGCCGCCAACTTCTTCTTCTCCTGCTCCAAAATGGCCTTGCGCTCGCGCTCCAACTTGTCCTGGGCCCGCTTCTGGATGGCCTGCTCCGCCGCCTGTCTGCGCGCCTCCTCTGCCTTCTCCTGCGCCTTCTTCTCCTCGGCCTTGCTCTGCGTGGCAAAATCGCGCGCCTGCACCGCACGCAACTCCTGGCGCTTGGCAAACACCTGGCGCCGCTTCGCCTGCAACGCCCGCCCAGCCGCAAACGCCGCCACAAGCGACTCCTTGGACACGGCGGCATCCTCCGGCACACGCAACGCCTCCGCAATGCGCACCAACTGCAACCGCACGGCGTCGAGGCCCTGCTCGGGGCCCTCAGCAAGCACCGGGAGCACGCCAAACCGCACAACCCCAAGGTCGTGGTTGATCTTGGTGCCGGGCACCTTCACCACCGCCATCTCGATCTCAAACGGAGTCACGTCCAACTGGCCGCCCAACAGAACCTGGGCCACCAACTGCTCCCACGCAATCTCCTCGTACACCAGAGAAATCCGGCTCAACACACGCAGCACCACGCCCTCCGTCAAGGCCTTGATGTAGCCGCTGGTCTCGCTGTCGGCCACCACCGCCGCCAAGCCGGGCACCACGGCCTCCGCCTTGCACTTGGACTCGAGCGCCGCAAGCATGGTGCGCACCAGCGTCGGCACGAGACGCAGCACCAGCGGCTCAGCAGCCGCAGCCACCAACTCGGCACGCGTCGGCACCCGCGGGAGACCCAACAAGGCAGCAAACTTGGCAGCGCGCGGCTCGTCCGCAGACACGTCGGTCGCCGCCGCCGCCGCCACCGAAAAGGCAGTGGCCAAGCGCGCCAACTCCGCCTCCTGGGCAGCCGGGTTCAGGGTGTAGAGACGGAACCGCTGGAGCTGCGCGGCTGCATGGAACAAACGGTCATCCGCCACCCAGAACACGCGGGCCACGTTCTCGTAGAAGCTCAACATGGCATGCGGCTTGGGCGGGCGGCGCGCCGTGGCCAACAGCGCGTGCACATCCTCGGCCGCACGGAAGGCCTCGAGCCACAAGCCGAGACGCACCGCGTGGGCGAGCTGCGCAAACTGGAGGTCCAAACGCACGCCGTGCGGGTCGTGGGGCTCGTGGGCGCGGAGCGTGTCGCACAACCGGCGGAACTCAGCACGGCGGCCGTGCTTGACGCAGAAGGAAAACGCCGCATTGGCCGCGGCTGCGTACGCCGTCTCGAGCTGCGGCTGGTGGCGCAACACGTCGAGCGCGGTGCGGAACGAGTCCCACGCAAGCCGGAGCCACGGCACCACCAGCTCCGCCGTCAGCAGGTCCGCCTGCACGGCCGCAAGAAGCACCGCCTCCGGCAGCGCCACCCCCTCCAAGTCGTCGTCCTGCGGCTCAGCAGCCGCGTCGGCCGCAGCCCGGTCCAACGCAGCCTGTGCCTCGGTGAGCATCGCCTTGCACACCGCAGCCACCAGGGGCCAGGCGCTGTCGCCGTGCAGCGCCACCGCCTTCTTGTACTGGTGCAAGCCGTCGCGGAGCACCTTGGTCTTGCGCGACTGCACCGCAAGACGCACAAAGAGGAGCGCCACCGGCTCGAGCAGCTCGGGCTCGGCCGAGCGCGCACGCCGGGACGTGAGAAGGTCGTAGAGCTTCTCGAGCGCGGCATCGCTCTCGCCGACGGCAATGAGGTCCTCGGCCCGCTTGATCGTGTTCTCGGGCTTCACGCTATGGTACGGGGCCATGATGCGAGACGTAGGTGGAGGTTTGGCAAAGCGGACGAGTTTTTTTCGTCCGCTTGCGTTGGTGCGTGCACCCACCGGAGCACGTGGGTGGCTTAGCCGCGTGGAATGCGGCTGAGGCTTCTTGTGCGTCGCGGCTGTTTTGGTTCCTGCTGGTTCTTGCTGTATCCTTGTTGCTTGCTATGTCGCAGATTCTTACGCAGTGGGCCATGAAAAAGACGGGGTTCAGTGGGTTGGTGAAGGTGGGGCAGAATGACCCGTACTACGACGCCAGCGCGCAGAAGCGGCGGTGGTGGCAGCGCAAGCACATGAAGCCCTTGCCGCAGGGGTTGCTGGCCCACGATGCCAAGGTGCTCAAGAAGGTGCGCCTGCGGGCATACCACCTCGATCTTCTGATCCTGTTGTGTGGGGCGCGGATCGGGTGGCTGGGCATCATTGGTTTGCTTCCGTGGATTGGCGACGCCATCCTGACCTGGCTCGCGTTGGGAGTGGTGCGCAAGGCGCAGCAGATCGAGGGTGGCTTGCCCCACTGGGTGGTGGTCAAGATGATGGCCAACGTGACGTTTGACTTTTGCGTGGGCTTGGTGCCGTTGGCAGGCGATGTGATTGCCATCGTGTACAAGTGCAATCTGCGCAACTATGTCTTGTTGGAGCAGTTTCTCCGGCACAAGTACGGCGATGGGGTGGATGTTGAAGGTGGTGGGCTGGCGAAGGATACGCTGTCCAAGGCCAACCGCAAGTCTGAGAACAAGTCTGACAGCAAGCCCGACCGCAAGTCGGAACACAAGTCTGGGCACAAGTCCAACCGCAAGTCCGACCGCGCACCCGAATCCAGGTCCAGTCGCGCAGTCGAACACAAGTCCGACCGCAAGCCCCTGTCAAAACCAGACTCCAAAACCCACAAGTAGCCCTCCCATACCCATGCACTACCCCTTGTACAACGCCAACACCTTGTCATACGCAGTGATCACCCCCCAGAGCGGCGTCACCTCCCAGTCCACCACCTCCGGCTCTCCCAACACGTGCATCATCGCGTGACGACCACATCGGTGGCCCTCGGGTGCTCCCGGAGACACCCGGCTGCATGACCGGTCGATCTTTCCCACCCACACCTCGGGCGGCGGCTTGGGCTTCTGAAGCACCTCCGCTATGCTCGAGCGCTGCACCACACGCGACGTGTCCCGGATAAACTCAAACAAAACAGCTGTTTTCGCCTCGGTCTCGGGCCAGGCTCTTCTGTACAAGCACCAGTGCCGCACGCAGCGCGGGCAAAACAGAGGCGCCACGCGGCACCCGCACGGCAACGGCTGCCACCCAAACCGCACCCCGCAGTTGCGGCAGTCGTACACGTTGGTCAACAGCCCGTGGTAGAGCAGCATGTTATACGCCGAGTGCAACACGCGCCGTTGCATCCGCATCCCCAACACCTCCAGCACCGGCTCAAACACAGCGAGGTATGAGTATGTGTCGGCCACCATCAGGCCAAGCCGGCCGCTTTGCTGGAGGTAGTTGGTGAGAATGTCAACAATGTTGGAGGAAGGACCGTGGCTGGGAGAGGCGCGCTTGCGGCGGGGGCGTGCCAAGGACTGTGTGGGTTCCAAGGGTTCCGGGGTGGTGCTCACTGGCGTGAGCAGAGCAAGCAGGTTGCCGTCGCCAAGCTCGCCCGTGGGACGTGGCGGCAAGAGCGCACACATGCGATGCAAGCGCATGAGGTCCCGCGTCCGTTTTCGGTCGCGGAACAGTTGTTGGAGCTGGGGAATCCGGAACACGGGGATCTCTGCAAGCAGCGTGTCCAGCTCCATGTCCTCCAGCCCACTGCCGCCTTCTGAGTCGTTGTCGTCGCGACTTGCTGTTCCTGCAAACGCACCACAGCCCTGGCGCTCACAGGAGGCGCAGCGACACCGGTTGGATCCGAAAAAGGTGGAGCCGTAGCTCACAGTCACCTCCTCACCAGGCACAATCGGCCGGATGGTGCGGAGCCGGAGCTGGTTCCCCCGCGCCGTCACAAACCGGCTGTTGGGCTCGCAGTCGTGGTTCACAAACCGAAGCGGCCCTACAAGCAAGCTGGGCAGCAGCCGCCCGCCCCGGTCGATCTCGATCACCAGCAATGCGTTTGGCTCCACCTCGTCCTCCGGTCCAAGCGCAAAAACCAACGCCCGGAGCTGCAGCACCTCGGTGTCGGCAGGAATCAACCGGCGGGCCACCACGCAGCTCTCGTGTTTTTCCGAGTACCGATCAGTGGTGTTGATCTCGACCGGACACTGCGCCAGCCAGATGTGCATGTAGCGCTCTGCGTGGGCCAGAAACACAGGCCGGGCCATCGGCTGGAGCTTCATCACAAAGGTCCGGACGTGGGGGATGGTTGTAAAGTGTCGGCGGGTGTCCTCAAACGGCTTGGGGCTGTCACAGGTGATGTGGGTGGTGACAAAGTGGAGCACGTCGCTGGGCAGCGCGCCTGTCGGTGGGTTGCTGCAGAACTTGCGGCACAGCGTCCAGTACTGGAGTGCATCCACAAACGACAGCAGAAGAAAGTCGTCGATCCGCTTCACCTCGCGCACCAGGATGGCGTGGCTCATTTGCGAGGAGCGGGGTGCGGCGGGAAAGATTGGAATATGTTGCTGACGCGCAGTGACGCCCTAAACGGCATGCGTGTTCGATTAACCTGGATAGGCCAGGGGTCTATGCGGCTTGCTTGGACGAGTTGTCCTCCTCTTCCTCCTCGGTGCTGTTCCCCCGGCGGTCTGGGCCGTGCTGCACCCACTTTTTCATAAACCGGGTGAGAACCAGTGCGGTGATCACCTGCTCGCTCTGGTACAACACCAACGGCACGAGCAACTGGCCCAAGTGGGGCAGGTCCTCGCCGTACTGCAGCTGCACCAACAGAACGCCAAGCGCTGCTGTTTTGGCAGCGCCGCACAACATGACCAGCACCGTGTCGCGCCGGTCGTAGTAGAAGCCGCGGAAGGCGCGGTACAGCCACCGATACACCCACAGGCTGGTCTCGGTGGGCTGCTCCTTGAAGATAAGCAACAAGGGGTACGGCCGCACGTAGAGGTAGCAGAGGATAGTGAAGAAGAGGTAGATGCCAATGTTGAAGAAGACCATGAAGATCACCAGCGCCGAGGGCACCAGGGTGAACGCCTTCTGGTAGAAGGCCGTGCTGAACAGCAGGAACATGATCAACAACAACATGATGGAGCCCAACTTGTTGAGCTTGAACGTCTTCAACGTCCACACCACCTTCTCCTTGAACAAGTTGCGCACCACCTGCCCCACAAACAACGGCACAAACACCAGAAGCCCCAACTGCTTCATCACGTCTGCGTACAACTGACGCACCAGCTGGTCTGCCGCTGGGTTGGCAAAGTCCCACGCACCGGTAAGAAACATCTGTACAAGAGCCGGCAGGATGAAGGCTCCGAGCAAGTTGCCAATGAACACCTCGCAGAGCGTGAGCACCACGTTGCCGTCGGCCTGGCGCGTCATCACCACGTTCAGCGCCACCGTGGTGGGACAGGTGGCCGTGACGATCAAGCCGGCAAGCATCCAGTCGTCCATGTTGGGGTTGTTGGCCGCCTTGATGCCGCAGGCAATGCCGTACACGATTGCGGGTGTGATCAAGAACAGAAGCGTGCCGACAGTGAAGTGGGCACGCCAGTGCCGGATGTTCTGGAGCAACTCACGCGTGTCGGTGCCAAGACCCAGCATGAGGAAGATGACCGCCACCGCGCCGTAGCCTATGGTGTACTCGGCGCGGATCAACCCGCCGGAGCGGGCAAAGTTGGGGTAGCTGTGCGCAAGGGCAATGAACACGCCGAGACCGATCTGGAACCACTGCGCCTTGGCAAAATCGAGCGTGCGGGAGAGGATCCGGAGCGCGCGGGGCTGCGGGCGCCCAGCAGGCGCGTCGCTGTCGTAGGGCGAGCCGTCAGCGCCCGTTTCAGAGTGCACATCGGCTGCGGCATCGCGCGGAACACAAAGAGCGGGGGACGCAGGGTCCTGCAGCAGCGTCGGGAGAGGAGCGGGGTCTGCAGCCAGCATCGAGCGGAACGTGTGGGGGTGAAACGAGAGCCGTGCAGATGGACGGCCGTGTAGATGGTGCGCTGTGTCCGCCGGGCCGCACGGCTGTATCTCGTTAAGTACTAGCGGAGCAAAGCCACACTCGGCCCGGCCGGCCCGATACGCCCATTGCACGTGAGGTGGGCCCCGCACGCCCGGTCCCCGCACGCCCGGTCCCTGCACGTCCTTTGCGCGGCCCATCCCTTGCGTCTGCCATCGCCAAAACCATCCTGCATCATGCTCGAAAGCTTATGCCGGAATGCCGCGTCCTGATAAAGCGCGGACTTTCTCTCCCGTGCACGGCTCCCGCGCGTGCGTCGTGACTCACCCGGCCCTCGTGACCCCCGGGGCCGCCACCTCGGGCCTGTAGTTTGGCCCCGGCGCGGCGGCCACGTATGCCCGGGCCGCGCTTCCCCCCGCTCCTGCAGCGCTGCAGCTCCCTTGCACCCCTGCCGCCGCGCCCCTCGCTCCGGCGGCCCCGCTCTCTCGCCACCCACGGTCCAGCGTGGCTAGTCCACCACCTCTGCCCCGTTTGCCACCGCCACAGCCGCTGCCCCCACCAATCATACCGCCTCATTTCTGAAGACTTTTGCCACCTTCTCTCTTCCGGGCGCGCTAACACACCACCTGCATAATCTCCTGCACGCGGCGTCTGGCGCATGGCTCTGCTCGTGCAGTAGGCGTGCGGCAGCTGCTGGAGAAAGAACTATATAACTGCCGCACCCCACCCACCCGACCAACCGCCCTGCACCCATCATGCTCCATCCCACCCCGTGGTATAGCGAGCCGATGGCTCCGCACCACGCGAACGCGTTCAACCCGCCTTTTGTGCTGGGGCTCTTGGAGTGGGCCCTGGTGGTGGTTGCTGTTAGCGCCCTCACCCAGCTTGCCCTCGCGCGCGCACACGCCCCCAAGTTGCACGCCAACCACTGGTACAGTCCCAGCAACGTGGGCGCCGTCCAGGTGACGCGCCTCGCGCTTGTGGCCGTCCAGGCGGTGCTTGCCTTTGCCACGGCCTGCGTCTCCACCAGCGCCTCGGCGCTGCTGTGGGTCTCCTTGACGCTTGCTCTCGTGTTGGGCGTGCTCCCGTTGCACGCCATCGAGATCGTGTCGGTGCTGCACCAGTCCGCCACGCTTCTCGTGTTCTGGCTCTCCCTTCCCGTCTTTCTCGCCACTGTGGCTGCGCAAACCACCTTCAACCCTGCGTTTTCTGTGGTGGGCCGGCCCAGTGCCGTGGGCGCGGCGCTCTTGTGGCTTGCCACGCTCAATTCTGCAACAGTGTTTGTGTTCGAGCTGTTCTCCAACTTGTGGTCGGTGCTGCGCAAGTTGCGCCTCTACTACGAGGATCTGGACCCGGACCGCCTCGTGCTGGCCAACTTGTTTGACCTCTTTACCTTTCTGTGGTTGACCCCCATGATCAGCCAGACGTACATCGACGGCAAGGTGGACGGCGACAACTTGCCGCCCACCCCCGTGCTGGCTGGCTTGCTGGCCACCAACGAACGTATGTTTAACAAGTGGGACGCTGAGGTTGCCGCGCGCCCCACCACGCCGCTGCTCACGTATGTCCTCTTCAAGTGCTACTTCAGCGACTTGGCGTTGGTCGGCTTTACCCAGCTTTTGGAGTCGTTGCGCATGTTCATCCAGCCTCAGATGCTCCGGATGATCATCCAGTTTTTTGACACCTACACCTCTTCGGAAGACCCGCCGTCGTTGCTCGTGGCAGTGGTGTTGGCCGTGGGTATGCTCTTGGCCGCCACGGCGGAGCTGGTGATCTTCAACCTTTCTTTCGGCTACCTCTTTGAGCTTGGCTTGAAGTGCAAGACCGGGTTGATGCTGTTGATCTACCGCAAGCTTCTCCGGCTTCTGGCCGCGTCCCGCAACACCAGCGGCAACGCCGACGTGAAGAACATGTTGGGTGTGGACGTGAACAACTTGCAGCAGCTCATGCAGAACGTCCATGTCTTTGTCTCTGCGCCCTTGAAGTTGTTTCTCTGTTTGGGGCTGTTGTATGCTCTTGTCGGGTGGCTGGTGCTTGCTGGCATTGCTGTGTTGGCAGTGATGATTCCCTTGAACACGCTCTTGCTGCGCCGCATGGAGAAGATGTACGACACCCAGATGAAGCTCAAGGACAAGCGCGTGAACGCCATCAACGAGCTTCTCACGGCCATCAAGAGCATCAAGTTGTACGCGTGGGAGGTGCCCATGGAGGAGCGCATCAACCACATCCGCAACAACGAGGAGTTGGCCAACACGCGCCTGATCGGGCTTCTCGACTCCTGCAACATGTTCTTCTGGGACTGTGTGCCCTTCCTCGTGGCCAGCACCACCTTGGCCTACTTTGTGTTGGTGCAGAAGCAGCGGTTGACTCCGGAGATTGCCTTCCCTGCCTTGGCCTTGTTCAAGTTGTTGGAAGACCCTATCTACGAGGTGCCCGGCTTGATCTCCACCTTGATTGAGGCCCGTGTGTCCATCAAGCGCATCAGCGACTTTATGAAGAGCAGCGAGATCGAGCTGCAGGTGGACCGCGTGGCTGCTGTGCCCGCGAAGATCGGCGACACTGTGGTGGAGGTGCGCAACGGCACCTTTGTGTGGGACCCCAAGGAACCCCAGAAGACTGCCTTGACCGACATCAACCTCACGGCCAAGAAGGGCAAGTTGACCTGCGTTGTTGGCCGTGTGGGCAGCGGCAAGCTGACCCTCCTCCAGGTGTTGTTGGGTGAGCTTCCCAAGTCGCCCAAGGCGGTTGATCTGTACGTCGCAGTCCGCGGTGTGGTTGCCTACTGTCTGCAAAACGCGTGGATTCTGAACGGCACCATCAAGGAGAACATTGTCTTTGGCCACCGGTTTGACCCGGCCTTCTACGACAAGGTGGTCAGCGCGTGTGCCCTTGGGCCGGACATGAAGGTGTTTGCCGATGGCGACGAGACACAGGTGGGCGAGAAGGGCATCTCGCTCAGTGGTGGCCAGAAGGCCCGTATTGCTATCGCCCGGGCCGTGTATGCCCGCGCGGACGTGTACATTCTCGACGACGTCTTGCTGGCAGTGGATGCCCACGTGGCCAAGCACCTTGTGGACAACGTGTTGGGTCCCAAGGGGTTGCTTGCCACCAAGACGCGTGTGCTTGCCACCAACTCCATTCCCGTGTTGCGGTTTGCCGAGTCGATCGTCATGTTGGCGGACGGCAAGGTGAGCGAGACGGCGCTGTACGCAGAGGCCATGAGCAAGAAGCAGGCAATCTTTGAGTTGATCAAGGAGCACGGGGTTGGTGCCGACGAGACAGACGACGTGGTGGAGGAGGTGGACGAGTCGGTTGCGGCGGTGCAGGCGGCGTCCAAGGTGGGCAGCCCGTCGAGCAACCACACGCTTGAACCTGCTGTTTTTGACCCCAACACCGAGGATGCGCTCATGGCGATGGAGGCTCCGACCGGCCGGGCCTCGGAGGTGGTGTCGCTCCGCCGTGCGAGTGTGGCGACGCTCCGCCGCAACAAGACGGCCAAGGAGGACAACCGCAGAACGGCCGAGCTGGATGAGAACCTGACGCGTGGCTCTATCACGTTGAAGATCTACTGGACCTACATTAAGGCCGGTGGCGTGGCGACGTTTGTCTGGCTCTCGCTCGCGACGATTTGCCGCCCGGTGCTTCTCCAGGCGTCCAACTACTGGCTCAAGAACTGGTCTGAGGGCAGTGGCGATGCGGACGAGGCCATGACCAACGTGACGGTGTACTTTGTGTTGGGGATGACTGGTGGAATGATGGGGTTGGTGCTGGCGTTGATCCTCTGGTACTACTTCAGCTACTGGGCTCTGAAGCACTTCCACGAGCAGATGGTGGAGGGTGTGATTCGCCTGCCGATGCTGTTCTTTGAAACCACGCCGTTGGGCCGGATCGTGAACCGCTTCACCCAGGACACGCAGCAGATGGACAACTTTTTGCCGCGAATCGTGGACATGTTCATGCACGCCAGCATTGAGGCTGCGGTGGTGGTGATCACCATCAGTTTCCTTGTGCCCAGCTTCCTTTTGGTGGTGGCCGTGTTGTTTGTGTGCTTCTGGTATTACCAGATGTACTACACGGCCGTGCTGCGGGAGTTCAAGCGGATTGCCTCCACCTCGGTGCTGCCGGTGTTTGCGCACGTGCAGGAGCTGATCAACGGCATGGACACCATCCGGGCCTATGGCCAGGAGACGCGGTTCGACTACCTCCACCGCATGAACGTGGACTTTATGTTGACGGTGAACTACTACCTGATGCTGGGTGGTCGGTGGATTGCCTTCCGTCTCAAGGCGTTGAGTGCGGTGGCGTTGTTTATCACCACTATGATCTGCATCGGTCTGCTCACCACCTCCAACCCCATCAGCAGCGGCATGATTGGCTTCCTTCTCACGATGTTGCTCACGGTCACGCTCACTTTCAACTGGATTGTGCGCATGATGGTGGAGTTGGAGACGCGGTTTGTGCTGATGCAGCGGATCATGGAGTACGGCGACTTGAAGTCGGAGGCACCCCCGATTGTGGAGGACCACCGGCCGCCCGCTGACTGGCCGGCACTGGGTGCGATCAAGTTCAACAACTACTCCACCAAGTACCGTGCCAACTTGGACCCGGTGTTGAAGGGTATTACGTTGGACATCCAGCCGCGCGAGAAGATCGGAATTGTGGGTCGCACAGGTGCCGGCAAGCTGTCGCTCACGCTTGCCTTGTTCCGGATCATCGAGGCCACGGGTGGCCACATCAACGTGGACGGCGTGGACACCGACTCGATGGGCTTGTTTGATCTCCGCAGCAACCTCAACATCATCCCGCAGGACCTGCAGGTGTTGGAGGGCACTATTCGTCTGAACTTGGACCCGTTCGACCGCCACCTGGACGAAAAGTTGTGGCGGGTGTTGCGGCTTGCACACTTGGAAGAGCATGTCAAGAACATGGGCAAGCCGGCCGAGAACACCGAGAGCACCACCGCGACTCCGGCTCCTGCGAGTCCGGATCTTCCCAAAGACGATGGCGACGAGAACACGCCGCTTCTCTCCTCGGGCTCGGACACGGAGGACGAGGAACCGGCCACGGGTCTTCTTGCCAAGGTGAAGGAGGGCGGGGCAAACATGTCTGTGGGCCAGCGCCAGCTCATGTGCCTTGCGCGTGCGTTGCTCAACGAGCTGACAGTGTTGGTGCTCGACGAGGCCACGCTGCTGGTGGACGTGCAGACGGACAAGGTGATCCAGGAGACGATCCGGCTGGAGTTTTCGGACAAGACCATCTTGACGATTGCGCACCGGTTGGACACGGTCATGGACAGCGACCGGATTCTCGTGTTGGAGCGGGGCGAGGTGAAGGAGTTTGCTCTGCCGGCCGAGTTGTTGGCCGACCCCACGAGCGAGTTCTATCTGTTGTGTGAGCAGGGCGGCTATCTCAAGAACGCCTAAGCTTGGAATATCAATGACGCCGTATTAGTACAAGTTGCGTAGCTCGCTCCTACTCGATCATGTGGTTGTCGATCACCTGGCTCCCCTCGTCCCCCCCAATCAACTCGCCGGTGTACACCACCAAGGTGAACACAATGTTGGTCCACTGCCAGAACTGCATGGCGTTCACCAGAATCACCTGTTCCTGGTCAAACATCCGAGCAATGGCCGGCACGGGGATTGCCGGGGGCCACAACTGAAGCTGCTGGCGCGCCGTGGCTTCGTAGTGCTGCATCATCAAGTGAGTGTACACCAGGATCACGATGCACGGCAGGTAGGCGTACAACACCAGCACAAGCCACAGTTGTTTCGGGGCCTGTTTGCGGGGGGCAGCAGGCAGCGGGCTCAGCCGCGCCGAACTCAACAGCAGCGACAGGTGCACGGGCAGAATGGCCGCGCTGATCGACGGCAGCGCTGCGTTTGCCAGCAGCACAAGCGGCACGATCCGCGTAGCGGCGTAGAAGACACTGGTGCGGTACACCAAGTTGAGGAGAATCAAGGGGCTGATGTTGTGCAAGGTGGTTTTGCAAAAGTCGAGAATGGCAACGAACAGCGTCCAGTAGTTGTGGGTCACCTGCAAGGCAATGGCCTGCAAGCGTGCGAACGTCTCGTTGGTGGCAGGAAGCAGCTGGTAGAACTGGCTGAGGTGGGTGTAGCCGTTGTCGCGCACGTGCACCAGGGCTGCGCCGATCAACGCGGAAAGCGTGGCCAGCACGTCCCGCAGAATCTCGGGGAAGATCTCGTACACGCAGCGCACAATGTAGGCAAACAACAACAGCAGCTCGAGCGCACTGCCCCGGCGCGACACGATTCCATAGATGCCTAACACGCCAGTGTAGGTGAAGATGGAACCGAGCAACAGCGCCTGGAAGACGGTGATGGCGTTGCGCAGCTCGCCTGACAGAGCGTAGAGCTCGTAGAGAAAGTACAACAGCGTGGTGATCACCACACTGCTGGCAAGGAGCGCTGCCATCAGGTACAAGTCGCTGCGGTGCCGCAGCATCCACCGTGCCATCTGGCCAATCGCCTGGATGGCAAGAAGAGTGGAAAGCCCCTCCATGGTGGTAAAGACCGGAGTGGCGTGGCTGATCCCCGAGCGCCACACAGAAAGGCCGTAGTGGAATGCTTGGGTCTGGATGCCCAGCACCGTGGCAAGGCTGGAGTCAGACGTGCTGCCACGAGACCACACCAGGAACGGCAGCAGTGCGTGGTTCCCGGTGTAGGACGCCACCACCAGCAGGAGCACCAACGGCACGCACAAGTGCTGGACATAGTAGGCCACCTCGACAAACCAGAAGCGGTTGTTGGTGAGGTAGGTCAAGGAGGTGAGGGCAAAGTAGATCACCAGGAGAATCAACAGATAGGCCAACCCACACTCAACGCCCCCGAGCTCAAAGGCAAGGGGGATGGTCAACACCACGAGAAAGAGGTAGAACAGGGCAAACACAAGCCGCATGCTGCGGCCTAGACGGGGGTGTGCCATGTCGGGGAGGAGCGGAGCAGGGGCGGGACGCAACTAACGCCTAAAAATGCGTGGGAATGGCGGTTGTGAGGTGATTGATGTGCACGAGATTTTTATTTTTCTCCCTCCGTGTTTCGGAGCCGAGCCGCATAAGCGAAGCCGTGGTGCAGGCGGGTGCGGGGCTCGGCTGGCCAAGCACGCGCGCCCCTCACCGGAACTCGTACACCTCGTCGCGGCTGCGGCACATCTGCCCCACCCGGTCCCCCACCAAGCGCTCCAACGCAAGCGCGTCCCACTTGGAGTAGACGCACCGCACAAAACACAAGTCCAAGTCGCACTCCTCGCGGAACACGCTGGCCCCCACCATGGCCACGCACTCGTTGTAGAACACGGCGCGCAGCGGCGGCCCGTAGAACAAGACGTTCTTCACGCCGCGGAGCTCGAGGCGGTGGTAGTAGTGCAACCGCTCCGTGTACACCAACACCTGGCACTTGCCGTGTGCAAACATGTGGCGCGCCCGCGAGAGCTGCAGCTGGCTCAGGTACTCGTCCACGTACTCAAACGTCACGGCCAGCTTCTGCTGGAGATAGTTGCGCACCCGCTGGGCATCGGCGTACAGAGGCACGTACAAGAGAAGCCCCGTGTCGTACAGCAGCGTGCGGAGGGCGGCAGCAAGCGCCAGCAGCAGCACGTACTTGAACCGCGTTTCGGGGTCCTGCGCCGGCAGCACCAGCTCAAACCGCGAAAACACCTGGCGGATGCGCACCGGGTTGGTGGCAAGCGCCAGGCGGGCTGCCCCCACCGTGGGCTTGAGGCGACAGTGCCCGGCAAAGTTCTGCAGGCGCGAGACAAGCAGCACCACCTCGGGAGTCAAGTGGCGTCCAAACACCAACGTCTGGCGGAACATGCGCGCCATGTCATCGATGTACCACATGCGCACGCGGCCAAAGTCCACCAGGTCGTGTGCCTGTTTGGGGATCCGGTTCACGTAGCCAAGCACATCCTCCACGTACTGCCAGTTCTGCATCTCCAAGTCGTTCACGTGGTCCACCACCAACACCTCTATCAGCAGAAGAAAGTCCACGGGCTTGCGGTCCTCCACCACCAAGTCGTGGAGCCGGAGTGGCGACGCCACCACAATGTCCAGCTGGTAGAAGTTGGCATAGAGCCGGAGCAGTTTGCGCGTGAGCTTGATGCCCACCACAAACCGGTCGTCGCTGTTGCCTGCAAACGTCTCCCGGAAGTCCTCCGGCTTGCCTTCGGGCACCTCCAGGCGGTCGCTAAACTGATCTTTGAACTTTTTGCGGTTCTCCACTTGCTCCGCGCCACTGAGCTGGATCATCAACTCCACCACCTCGTACGCTCGCTGGCGCAGCGGCATCACGATCAACACCTTGGGCCGGGTGTACCCCTGGTCCCGGAACTCGGCTTCGCTGTTCCCAGCAAGCCGTTGGTTGTGTTTCAACACCCGGTCGCGTGTCTTGAACACGTGGTTGAGTGCGTGGGCACAGTAGAGCTTTTGGTAGTGGGTCGACTCGGCAGGGTACAACACATCCCGGTACTGGAAGATGGGGTCCACCACCATCTTGTCGAGCTCGCCGAGCTCGTGCTTTTCGTTGAACGGGGCAAGCACGCGGGGCTTGATGGGGTACTGCAGAAGCAGCCCGTTGCCGAGAGCCGCACCAGGCGTGCTGGTCTGATAGCGGTACTCCAACCGAGTGTAGTTGGGAAAGGTGGACTTTGAGGCAATGGCGGGGCGGTTCTCCTTGCGAAACCCGTCTAGCCGTTGGTATTCAGCCTCGGGTACGTTGAAGTGGGCGTCAAAGGGGTCGGCCTCTTCCTCGTCGCTGGAGTCGGCAGACTCGTCAGAGTCTGAGTCTGCTGCAATGTCGGCTGCAAGCTCCGTGTCACTTCCAGAGGCAGCCGAGTCTTCTGCCGCGCCGTTGTCCTCCTCCTCCTCCTCCTCCTCCTCCTCCTCCTCCTCCTCCCCCTCCGGCACATCCTTCCCCGAAAGCAACGTCAACAACGCGTTGTACGCCTCGCTCCCGGCTCCCTCCTCCTCCTCCACTGCCTCCTCCTCCTCTTCGCTCTCCTCCTCATTCTCCTCCACCTCCACCTCCACCTCCCGCTTGCCCCGGCGCGTGTTCCGCGTCACCGTCCGCCGCTCTTTCCGTCCGTACTTCCCACTCCCCCCATTCTCCCGTCTGTTCCCCCCACCGTGTGCGCGCTTGGCTCCCGCCAATCCACCACGACCGTGAGCAGCCATGAAAAAAAATACCCTGCGATGAGCTTGATGAGATCAGCCTACACATGGCCGCCTGCGGCTAGTCCCGGTTGAAGAGACGGCTGCCAAAATTGCGGAACCCCTCTCCCACACGGCTCACGTTCCCCTCGATCTCCTTGAAGTTCTTCTCCAACCCCATCATGTTCTTCTTGTGCGTCTCTGCCATGGCCTGCTGGATGTTGCCCAAGCTCTGCTCAAACGAGTTGGCGTCGGGAGACATCGTCGGCTGCTGCACCGGCAGCGGCAGCACAGCCAGCAGGCCTCCGCCCCACGGCAGTGGAATAGCCGTCAGCGAGAGCGACTGCGAAAAAAGGTCCGCCAACCGCCTGGTGTTGTTTGCTTGGGGCTCCAACCGCGGCGGCTGCATGTCCAACTGCTGGAGTGCCGTGTGGCTGCCCCCACCCGCCATGTTTTCGTTGAGGTACTTGGCGTTTTCTCTCTTGAACCGAGCAAACGTCTCCATCATGAACTGGTACCGCTGCTTCGTCAGCTTGATGTTCACCAGCACGTTTGGCAGAATCCCCTTGAGGTCCAACACCTTGGCAAAGTTGCCGTCGCTCTGGTCCTTGATGAGAAGGAAGTACGTGTTGATGAACGTCTCCTCCTCGCCCTCGACAATCGGCGCCACGGTCAACTTGAGCACCAGGTTCACGGCACTCACCATCCGGTTCACGTGTTCGCGGAAACGCGCGTCCTTGCGGCTGGCCGCAGCCCGTGCTGCCGCCGACGGCCCGCCATCGCTCGAGTCTCCGCCAAACTCGCTGTCCAACTCCGCGTCCACCAGCGGCGTGCCCACCCGCAGCGGCACCAGCCCGCCCGTGCCCTTGGCCCCAAAGTCCCTGCTGCGGTACTTGGGCAAGAGTGCCATGGCATCCTTGAGGTAGTGCAAGTCGAGCATCAACTGCTCCCCCATCTCCACATTGATCGGCTTGAGCCGCACCACCTGCTGGAGAAACCGCTTCACCACATGCTCGCACATCCGGTCGCAAACAGTGCCCACGTAAACCTCACGAATCACCAACGGCAAGATCTCGCGGCACTCCTGCTCCAATGTCTTGGCAATGTTGGTCGCATACCGCAGCACGTCCGGGGGGGCGCCGTCGTACTCTCCGCCACCCGTCTCGGTCTTGTGGCTGCCCAGCGGCCGCCACTGCGGATTGTTGAGCATCTCGCGCCACGACAAGTCGAGCAGCTGGTCCACGTGTTCAAGCACCATGCTGATGGTCTTGCCCATGAACCCGGTGTAAAAGCCCTTGATGTCGTCAAACAGAATGGCGGCAGCCCGTGTGGCTATGTCGTCCTCCAGAAGTTCCTGGTGGATTGCCTGCAGTTGCTGCTCGCCAAGCTTGAGCAACCGCTCTTCAAGCTGGTCCATTGTGGAGATGCAATACTCGGCCGTGTTGAGCACGAGCGTCAAGTAGTACAACGACTGCTGGTCCATCAACACCTGCACAGTGGTGGGCAACACCGGCACCAACACCTCGTTGAGGTAACGGCTGAGGTACTTGCGGAACAACTGCTGGAGATCCACAAAAAACTGGAACAGCTTGATGTTGAACCGCTCCAGTTGGGTGAGGAGGTGTTTGTACACCCGAAAGAGCTCTGCCAGAGACGGGATGACGTGCGGTACCTTGTCGGGAACTCCGGCTGCTGCAGATCCATTGGCAGTCGATCCATTGGCAGCAGGGCTGGCAACCCTCTCTCGGTGGTGCTGGGCCTTGGGGTCCTTCGGAGCTGCCAAGAACTCATTAAACTTGGAACTCAACAGGGGCTCTTGCAGCTGCACCCACAACTGGAGGTAGGGCTCGAACACACTCAGAAGGTTGAGGTTTGTGACCGGCGGCGGCACCACTTCGGGGTCCTCCCCTTCGGCCGCCACCTCCGGCACTCCTTCGGCCACTCGCTTGTGGGAAAAGTAGTCCATGAGGTACTTTTCAAACGCCATCAGCTCCTGGAGCAGCGTCAACAACAAGTCCACATGTTTGGTGGAGGCCGAGCTGGCCAACACCTGTTTGACATCGCGGCATGTGGTGTCCACAAACTCCTGGGCAAGCCGGAACCCCACGTGCCAGGTGGCAGGGAACAACCTGTCGTGCTGCGCTCCATAGTGGGTGTCCACGAGAATGCGCCGGAAGTACATGAAGCGGCGCGTGAGGTTTTCCAACAGCCCGGCCTCGTCCAGGGGCTTGAAGATTTCCAAAATGTCCTTGAGCTGCAGCGAGGTGTACCAGTCGATGAGCTTGCCGCGGTAGGTGTGGTGGTTTGGCACAAGCTGGGCATCCACCAGCTCAAGCACGAGGCACGCGTGGTAGAGAGTGTCGACGGTGGGCTCCAGCAACTTGCGCCGGGTCTTCACAAGCACGTGGTCAAAGTCGACAAACACCTGCAGGATGATTGTGTGCTTGAGACCGTCGATCTGCTTCAGGAGGTGGGCAATGCTGTCAATCAGCTTGTACGGCCGAAAATACTCCATGAGCAGGAGAGTGGCGTCGAGGGTGTGGTAGACGCCTCTGTAGTCAAGCGGCACCGTGCCGGAGTCGTCGCCGGCAAGCTGCGCGTGTTCCTTCACCACCTGCTCCAACTGGCCGTACGACACGGCTAGCATCTGCAACCGCTTGAGCACGTTCATCGTCAACATGAGACGCTTTTTGACGTCGTCCAATTGCTTGATCTTGGACGTCATCTTGTCGATGCGTGTGGCCGTTTCCGTCAGCCGGGTCTGCGTGAGCTGGATCTTGGTCACAAGCAGAGCCACGTCCTGCACAAGCTGCAGGCGCACCGGCAGCGGCTGTCCGTCGGCCGTGGTGCTGGTTTCCCGGAACTGCTCCATGCGTGTTTCGAGCCGTTGTTGTAGCTCCAGGCGGTGGCTCGCGAGGGCATTGGCCACCTGCGGCAAGTCCAGAAGCAGCTTGGCCGTCGGGAAAATCTGGTTGAGGTGGGCACAGGGGTCATACGCGGCGGCGTCGATCGTCGCCTGGTGGGCGCCGGGGGCGCCGTTGGCATGCGGCGGGCGGGCGCGTGACGGGCTGGCAGGCCTGCGGCCCCCGCCAGGCAGCGCCGCGGCTTTTCCAGAAGGGTGTGGGGACATTGCCAAGACGGCCTGTGTGTCCTTGTGTGTGCTCTCGGCGGCGCTCCGCGTGGCGAGCAGGGTGCTGGGAAGGACGGTCGACCGGCAGCGGCTGTGGACAGGCTGGAGGCTGCCTCTGTGGGAGCAGGCGGTGCGGGCACGACGGCGCTGGGTGGGTGCAGGAGAACGCGGCCGTGTGCCCGGCACGACGCTGGCCGAAAGCGTACATGGCAGAACGCTTGCGGCAGATGGTGGCACCAGAAAACGGGCTTTCTTTTCTGGCGAGCTTGCGGCTGCATTGTACGCCACCACGCAACCGTTGTGGTGACACCATCGACACGGGTTTCTTGATCTTTGGAACCCTCCGGACAGCCTAGTTTTTCTGTTGTTCTGCAGCCAGATCCAGCTCCAAAAGCCCGCCCCCTCATGACCAGCATGCGTGCCTCCGAGTCCCAGGACGTGTTTGTGTTGGACCCGTTGGTCGAGGCCGTGCCGCACCCGTTGGTGGTGCCGGCCGGCGTGGACGAAACCACCGGTGTGGACTTTGCCGTGGACGAGGTGGCAGAGGTGGTTGGGGCGTTGGAGCTCTGCGGCCTGCCGTTGGCCGCGCGTGCCCAGACGTCGCAGCCGCCTGCACACGCACCTCCGAGGCTCTATCAGCCTCCCGACAACTTTCTGCCGGTGATGACCGACATCTACCGGCTGCTGTTCCCCAAGCCCAGCAACTTCCCGTTCCTTGCGCTGCTCAACATCAAGCTGGTGGTGTGTCTCATTCTGGACCCGTATCCCGAAGAAAACTTGGCGTTCTTGGAGGCGCACGGGATCCAGCTCTTCCAGTACGGCATGCCCGGGAACAAAGAGCCGTTTGTCAAGATCCCGGATGCGCTGGTGCTGATGGCCATCAAGACAATTCTCGACCCGGCCAACCAGCCGGTGATGATCCACTGCAACCGCGGCAAGCACCGCACCGGGTGTGTGGTGGGATGCATCCGGCGCATGCAGAACTGGAACCTCATGATGGTGTTTGACGAGTACCGGCGGTTTGCGGCGCCCAAGCAGCGTGCCTTGGACCAGCAGTTCATCGAGTTGTTCGACGACAGCGAGGTGCGCGCGTACGCCGAGGAACAAGGGTGGTTGCCCATCACATGGTGAGCTGTCGGTGGGGTCCGCGGTTATGTGAATACGAAATATCATAGATTCTAGAGTACAGGGATGCAAGGGGAGGGGGTTCATGCCCGCAACTGCTGCACGGCCATGAAGATACAGCACAACAGGACGTAGGGACTCATGCGCTCGCCCACGCGGGCAAACTTCCAGAATATCCCGGTGATGCCTGTCTTGTTGTTGTTCAACAAGGCCGGCCACAGCGCGTGCACGTATGTGCACGTGCAGATAAGGAGAAGAATCACCTGGAGAAGCGACAGGAAGTTGAACAACGCAGACATGGTTGCGGGTGTGCGGATCGGGCGCTGGTGTGCTCGCGTAGTCGGCGGCCACGGTGGGCGCACGCCCGGCTGGTGCGGCCACGCCCGGCTGCAAAATGTTGCCATGCAAGGTGACTTCATGCTGCAGCTGCCCCACAGAGATGCTGGTGTCAATCGCCGAGGCTGGCGACGGCTACGTGCTGCTCTTGCTGGAGCTGTATGTGGACATTCCGCCGCCGGAGGAGCGATATGCGGCCGGGGAACAGGTGCTCACGTTTGACGGGCATCCGCAGCTCGGTGCGGACGGCTTGCGGCTCCGCCAGGACGGCGGTGCGGTTGGCTGCGGCGGCAAGATCTGGATTGCCGGCGAGTGCTTGGCGCACTACGTGTTGGACCACCCGGAGACCGTGTGTCCCGACAGCACGCGGCCGCTGTACATACTCGAGCTTGGCTCGGGCACCGGCCTTGTGGGTTTGGTGGCCGGGATGGTGGCTCGGCAGCTTGCGTCCAAGACACACACAATCATCACCGACATTGGTGCCTTGGTGCCCTTGATGGCGGCAAACGTGGAGCTCAACCGCTTGGAACAGCAGGTGACGGCTGCGACGCTATCGTGGGGTGAGCCGTTGCCGGCGTACCTCGCGGCGCCAGTTGCCGGCTCCGACTTGCGGGTGGTGGACTGCCTCGACCTCGTGGTGGCGGCAGACTGTGTGTACCTCGAGTCGGCCTTTCCCTTGTTGGAGCACACGCTTCTTGCTCTTACCGATGCCCGGCCTGGTCTCGTCATCCTCATGGGCTATCGCAAGCGGCGCAAGGGCGACAAGAAGTTCTTTCGCCAGGTGGCCAAGAGCTTCGTGGTGACTGAACTCGAACACACGCACCGGGCCGCCTACTACCGCCAGCAGCGGACCCACTTGTTCACCCTCAAACGCAAGTAGCCTGTTTCAATGACTCGGATATGTACACTGCTACCATGTTGGCTCGCCGCCGCCGCGCCTGGGTGCCGCCTCGCCGCTATGCCGCCTCCGCGGGCTCGTCCGCCTCCTCGTCCGCCCACAGCATCACGTGTGCCGTCTTGCGGGCCTTGTTCACGTTGCTGCGGTCAATCGCACGGGTCTTCCACCGCGCAAGTCTCTGCAGCTCCGTCTCGAACAACAGCTCGAACAGCGTCTTGGGGAAAACAGCGCCGTACATGACGCTCTCCTCGCTGCTCACATGCTGGTCTGCCTCCTCCTCCATCCGCACGCGGTAGAACTCCGTGCGGGCAATGTCGTAGGCCTCGGTGATCAGCATGTCGGGGGTGTTGGCTGCCAACCACACCGTGCGCTGCACAACGCTCTCACCGTCCACCGGGCGGTGCACCTGCTTGAGGTGGCTCCAGTCGGCCCGGCCCACATCGTTGCCCGAGTTCTCCACAAGGTTCTTGGGCTGCGCCAACTCCCACGGGTGCTGGTGGTAGAACAAGTCCCGCAACTCGTCCTCCACAAAGTGCAACTTCTTGGGGCGCCACACCCGCGGCTTGTGCAGCAGGTGGATCCCCAGCCGGGTGTCGTAGATGGCGTTGTTTGCGGGCTTGGTCGGCGGCGCGGTGTGCTCCACCGGACGGTACACAATGTTCTTCAACGGCGGGTTGGCCGCCACCACCGGCATCCACACGGGCTTCTTCACAAGCATCCCCGCGTTCACGGCGTTCGACGTCAACTCCAATACATCGAGCAGCTGGCGGAGCGACTTCATGGCGTGTGCAACAAAGGGCGGTGTGGTGGAAAAATATCGCGCCCAATTTGACCCCAACACGACCGGCGCCATGTTCACCAGGGTGTGGACACTCCGGCAGCCATGCCTAGCACGGCGTGCCTCGGGGATTGTCGCGGACTTTGCCCGGGTGCTTCTGCCGGTCTTGAATCCCCTGCTCCAGTCCGAGCCCGACATCGATCTCCGAGAGTTGGCCAGGACGTTTACCGACCAGCTCCAGTCGCCGCAGTACCCGTCTCTTGAAGCAGCCCAGCGGGACATCACCCGGCAGTTCTACGACAAGTACACAGGCACACGCCCCCGCGACTTTGCCGGCGGCGTGGACAAGGAGTTTTCTCGCTTGTTTGTGCCGTATCGCAGCCTGCGCGACGTTCCTGCCGTCACCGACAACGTGCTCCGCAAGTTTGGTCTGGCCGACGACTCGCGGGTGTTGGGTGAGCGGGCGCGGGTGCATCGCCACCGCCTTGCCAACAGCCCTGCCTACGCGCAGATGTACACAAGGTTTCGCCTGAACCTCCAGCAGTGTCTTGTGGATCGCCGCAAGAACCGGATCGACGTGGTGCACTTGGAGGCGTTGTTTGATCTGTACAAACGGCTTCCGACCCCCATGCGTGCTCTGTATGTGGGGGTGCAAGACCTCGAGCACTTGGTGGTGGCGGTGCGCGACGCCGTGCACAGCAGCGTCAACGCCTCGCTCCTGAGCAACTTCTTGGAGTTGATGGCGGACTTGCGCGAGTGCAACATGCCTCTCACTAGCAAGGAACACATGGCAATTGTGTTTGCTGTTCTGCTAAGTCTGTCCAAGAACAGAAGTGACTTGGACTTGGCTTCGGTGAAACGCATCCTCGACGACGTGGCACCCATGCACACAAACCTGCTGGTGTACAACCAAGTGCTACGGCTTCTTTTCTGGGATCTGATGTCGGCTCTGGAGACTGCCAAGTGGTTGGACGAGACGGACTTGCGTGTCACCTGCGCCGCCGTGGACTCCACCGTGGCCACCATGCTCCAGCGCCAGGTGGTGCCCTCGTTCCACACGGTCGAGGCCTTGATGCACGTGAACAGTGTTGTGGGGCGCCACTACACCATACGCCACCCGGACTTTAGTCGGTGGTCCGATCCGCAGTTGTTTGCCCGGCTTGCCGAGTTCCACATGCGTCACTTTATGATCAGCAGCCGGTTTACCGCCGCCATGGTGACAGGGTTGCGCAAGCACGGCTACCCACAGCAGGCAATTGCCATTGTCGAGGCCTGCACCGCCACCCTGAAAACGTTGATGGCACAGGCGCCCAAGGGGCGTGCGGTGTGGGGCGCGCTGCAGGCAAGCAAGTTTCCCAGCCCCAGCGGCCAGTTTTCCCGCGCCCGCTACGTGGACCAGAACATGACAGTCATGCGGGAGGCACTCGAGCCCGACCCGGCACAACGATTGCCAAGCGTGTATCCAATCGGGCTCAGCTGCGCTGTTGCGGGTCCGATCATGGCTCATTTTGCTCGCACCATCGAGAACCGGAAGCACGCCAACATTGCCTACCGGCTGATTCTCAGGCTCTTTGACCAGCTCCAAGAGATGAACATGCCAGTGACGCTGTACAACATCTGGACGGTGTACCAGGGGTTTGTGTTCAACAACCACGCGCGGCCGGGCGACCTGGTGGACTCGCTCAGCGGCCCCGCGGTGCCGTCCCAGTCATGGACACTTGACGACCTTCAGAAGTTCACGCTCCGTGTCGAGGCGCTTCGCAAGCGATCACCCGAGCTCCAGTTTCCCTACGCCATGTGTCTCGAGATGTTTGATGCATACCTCCTGGTGTACTTCCGGCGCCACCCCAACAGACAGTCCACCATCAACCTGCTCTTGGACGAGCAGCGGCGGTTCGGCTGGAACGTGAGTCGTCTGGTGGGGTACGGGTCCAACTACAATGCATTCCGCGAGCTGGTGGTGCTGGTGGGCGATCTGGGCAAGTTCCGCACCGAGATCGTCCTCAACACCCTCATATCCTTACACCGTGAGATTGGCTGACTGTATATACCGAGCACTAGCAATCTAGAATCTGCGGAGAATGTCCTCCACAACCTGCGTGGTGGTGGAGCTGCCACCCAAGTCAGGGGTGGTGATCTTGTTCTCGGCCAAGTTGGCATCCACGGCGGCGTAGATCTTGGCGGCCGGCTCAGGGTAGCCCATGAACTCCAACATCAACGCCGCAGAGCGGATGGTGGCAATGGGGTTGGAAATGCCCTTGCCCTCAATGTCCGGGGCGGAACCGTGGCACGGCTCGCCGATGGCAAAGTTGTCGCCAACGTTGGCAGAGGGAACCACGCCAAGCGAGCCCACAAGGGCAGCGGCTCCGTCGCTCAAAATGTCGCCGTACAAGTTCGGGGCCACCACCACGTCGAAGATCTCCGGCTCACGGAACATGCGGTACACCATCAGGTCGACAATCTGCTCCTTGAGTGCCACCAGAGAGTACTTGTCCTGCTCGGCGTCGTACAAGGCGCGCACGGTCTCGCGGAACAAGCCGTCGGAGACCAGGAGCACGTTGCTCTTGTGGGTGACGGTCACCAGCGGCGACAGGTGCAACAGCGCCCCGCCCAAGTTGCGCACGGCCTGGCGCTGCAAGGCAATGTCAAGCGCCATGCGGCCAATGTTGCGGGTGGCCGTCTCCGTGATGCGCTTGATGGCCTCGGCCACCTTGGTGCCGTCGGCTGCGGTGTAGGTCTTTTCCTCCTTGATGTACAAGTCCTCCGTGTTCTCGCGCACAATCACCATGTCCACCGGGCGGCCAATGCCCTCCACGCTCTTCACGGGGCGCACGTTGGCGTACAACCCCATCTTCTTGCGCAAGGCGACAATGGGGGAGGAGTAGCCGGCCACCTTGGTGGTGGGAGACAGCACAGCTCCAAAGAGAGCACCGTCGCACTCCTCCTTCAACACGCGCACAGTCTCGTCGGGAAGAGCAGTGCCGGTCTTCTGGAACAACTCAAAGCCGGCGTCGAGGGTGACAAAGTCAAACTTGAGGCCGTACTCAGCAGGGAGGTTCTGCAACACCGCAGCACCGGCGGGGATCACCTCGCGCCCGATGCCGTCGCCGGGAATGAGGCCGATCTTGAGGGTCTTGGGAGCCGACAGGTACAAGCGGGCAATGGTCTTGGAAGAGAACATGGGGTGGGGTTGCCCGTTTTCCACCCACGCAGCAGCCGTGATGCAGGGCCAGTCGCGTGGCCTGCACGCAGCCGGTGAGTCAGGGCGGTCTGTGCAGGATGTCTGTGTATGTGCAGGATGTCCGTGTATGTGCGGCCGGGATCGGAGTAGGTGGAGCGGCGGTCAGGGGCGGAGCTATGTCAACCACCACCACGTTGACAGCTGCCCGGCGTCGTCGGGGAGGTCTGGCAACTCGGGCTGGTCGCGGAACCCCTGGTTCCCGCCGAAAAACACGTCCAAGAGCTCGTCGGCCACCTGCGCGGGGAGCACGCCAGGCTGCTCGCCAAACAGTGCCGGGAAAAGCGCCGCGTCGGCAGCTCCTGTGTCCACCATGGTCGGGGTCATGGCATCGATGGGCTGGGGCACGGCGGGGGGCGGAACTGGAGCCGCCTGTTCCCGCTGCTGAGCCTCGCCCCGCGCCATTTTCAACTCCTCCTCCATGTTGAGCTCCACCATCATGTTCTCCATCACCTCTGCCATCCGCCCCAGCGTAGTGCTCAACACAATGCTCCGCATACAGCTCCGCATTGTGATCAACAGCTCGATCACCTCGAGACGAGTCACTCCCAACGCGGCCCGCACCTCCTCCACGTTGGCGTGCAGTCGTGGGTACGTTTTGAGAATAATATGCGTGAGGACAAGCGTCAACAACGCCAGGTACCCGTCCATCACGTCGTGGAACACGGTGCCGTTCAAGAGTCCGTGGTCACACATGCGCCGGAAGTTGCCCACCACCCGCACGCCGCATTCGACGCCCTGCTGCATGAGCCGCATCACCAAGTCCAGGGCTCTGAGCAAGGGACTCCGGTTCGCCACCTCCACAAAAAACGGCAACAGCAACACGCACTGGATGTGTGCCAGGCGGTTGGAGAACTTCACCTTGTAGCGCTTCAACGGCACCTCCTGCCACATGCCTGCCAAGTCTTTCTTAAGGCGCTCCTCCAGCAGCTGTCGCTCTGCACTCACCTCCAACATCCGTTCCATATACACCGGCAGCAACACATTGTCGCTCCCCACAAGCCGCCGGATCGACACTGTTTTGTAGTACAAGATGCCAAACTTGGCCTGTTCGTGCACGTAGAACCGCCGCATGGGGTCCTTTTTGTCGTCGATGGCCCCCACCCCCGGTACGAGCAGCGGGAGCTTGAGATCAATCTCAGACAAGTCGCACATGCTGTTTCCACGGCCATACTGTGCGGCAACCATCATGTGCACGCGGAAGATGCTCCAGAAGAAGATCCGGCAGTCCTCCTGGACATTGGGGTCCAACCGCAGCACCAACGCTTCGCGATGAAGCCCCAACAGCTGGGCTTGGATCACCACCATCCCGAGCAAGATGTGGGTGCTCTCACGGCTGCTCTCGAAGCAGTAAAGAGCATACCACCAGATGACCCGCATCCCGTGGATTGACGGAGTGGTGATGAAATCCACAAGGCGCATCCGCACAGCCTGGATGAGTGCGTACGCGCAATCCAGAGTGAAAGGGGTGGAGCCTTCGGGCGGACTGCGGAACAGCCACCCCGTGAGAAGCACGAGGCAGACGGCTGCCACAAGCGCGTTCCACACCGAAGGAGGCTGGGACGTGGCCCGGGTGGGCTGCTTTCCACTGCCCCCCTCCTCTCCCCAGAGCGCTGCATATGTGTCCCGTAGCATTGCCTCCGGGAATGTGTTATAGAACGGGGCAAGCTCCGCCAACAGGTGGTTGAAGTAGTCGTCCGCCACCTCTTTCGGAAAGAGGTCTGGAAGCAGTAGCTCGGGGTCGATCCGCTGGGGAGGACGGCTGCGTGGTGTGTGTCCGCCCAGCCACGTTCGCAGAGCTCTGCCGACAACCGGTGCCGCCAGAGTTTCCACGTACGACCCAAAATGCTGGCCCCATGGATGTCCCTGGGGCGACGGGGGTCTGTCGGGCAGCAGCGGGGGGTCTTGTGGAGTGGAACTGTCGCTGGAAATCCCCTGGAGGTGCTGGTGCACGAGCAGCTGCACCTGGCTTTTGCTCAACGCCTTGTTCTTGATGATGTTGATGATCCCCTTGAGGACGTTGCCGGTACCACCCGGACCCACGTAGTGTTTGGTACCGTCACGGTCCTCAATCACCAGGTGAGATGTCCCGAGCGTGGATGCCGGTGTAAGTGCTGGGGCGGGGGTCACGCTCTCCAGATCCCCGCCTTCTGCCGCCTCCTCTCTGTAGCCGGCGCCCGTCAGCACCGCTCCGCCGTGAGCGGGCGTGTCATCAGCATGACTGCTGTCCACCAACACACTGCTCTCCTGGGTGGTGCTGGCCGGCATGGCCACTCCCATGCCCACCCCCAACCGCACCAACTCGTCAACGCTGTGGAGATCGGCACCCGGAAACATGTGGCCAAGCAACGCCTCCATGCACCGGCCCCGGTACTCCGCAGGCTGCCCACCCACCCCATCGTCCACCCGTTTGGTCTTTTTGCGGGGCATGGTGGTGGTGCACTCGGCCTTGGACCGAAAGCACCGCTCGCACGGCGTGGTGTTGTCAAACACAGGCGCGCCACAAGGGTCTGTGCGCACACACCTGCTTTTCAGCCGCTTGCACCGATCGCAGCTGTACGGCGTGCGGATCCGCTGGCTGTCGGCCACCACCCGCCGCTTCCGCATCAACAGCTGCCCGGAGTGCATGGATTCCCAGGGCACACTGCCACCAGGCCAAGTGACGTCATGCGGCAGCGGGTGTGGAGTGGATTGCCCAATCGGGCCAGGAGATGTCGTTGCCTATTCGGGACTGCTCTGGATGCAGGAGGCGCTTTTTTTTGTGAGGCGCCGCGGCAGCCTGCATGCACAAGCACATCCCCAGGAGTCGCTCCTTCCCCAGCAGCTGTTTGTTCCCGACGCCAGTCCCCCCTCCCCCACCATCACCAATGGACGATCCGCGCTACCCCGCGGACCTGCGCCTATCGGCAGTGGATGCCATGAACAAGCGGGACAAGCGCCGAGTGACGATCCTGCTGCGGCTCCAGAAAATGTCCCACACGTTTGAGGTGGAGCGGGACGGGTACTACCGTCTGATGCTCCACGAGCTCCAGAGCACGCTCCTGACGCTACATGGCGGCACCAACGACGAGTACATGGAGCAGGTGCACGACTTTGAAGAAGAGCGCGACTACGAGCTTGTGCGCCTCAAGTTGTGGGAGGACTACCAGGTGATGTGTGCCGAGCGCGAGTACAAGCAGGACCTCATGGCAGCGCGACTGGAATACAACCTGATGGTCAAGTTGGTCACCGAAACGCTCCACGCAAACTTACAGAAAAAGATCCTGGCGTTGAAGGAGAACAAGATCATGTTGGACTTGTTCAACAGCCTGTCGCTGCACCTGCTGTCTCTGTTCATGGCGAACCTGATTGCCAACCTTCTGTTTGATCGCCGGCTGTTGCGCAAGCGCGATGCCCCCGGCCACTCCGGCGGCTCTGGTAGCCACCCCCAGGGCTCCTATTCCGCGTACCAGCTGTCGCTTCTTGGCGACATTGACGAGCATTCGGACTCGGGCTACACGCTGCTGAACAAGCGGCGTCGCGGCGGGGCCACGGGCGGCGACGGCGAAAGCGGCAGTGGCCGAGAACTGGGGTCCCACGCGCTGCACGGCAGGGCCACGGTGGGGCCACGGCTGCACCCCGACTTGGCGGGTGGCCACTCCTCGGCCGAGGAGCTGGGGGCAGGCAACGGGCATGCCAGCGACTCCGGCTACGAGCTGCTCAGCAACTTGATTTTTGGTCTGCTGCTGCTGCTGCGCAACAAGCCCCAGACACGCCACAATGCCCGTCCGGGCGACAAGCTCACGTCCTTGAAGCTGGAAGAGGTGGACAGCGACTTGCTGGCGATGCGGCTGGCAGCAAAGCCGCCCAAGGTGTAGCGATGGTATCGGTAATGTATCTAACGGACCGTGTTGTGCGGCGCAAACTGGCGCGTCAAAATGCGAGCATCGAGTCGATCCCAGCCATCCCGCCTGAACACACGCACCGCACTACACGATGGAGCCCCGTGACGCGCTGTGTGCGTTTGGCGACGCCGGCGTGGTCCACCAGTCGTCTCCCTATCTCATGCCGCGCACCAACAGCTCCTGGCGGGCGCGGGTGCGGGGCTGGGCCACCAGCACCCTGGCTCTGGCCTGGCGGCTACTACGCCGCCGTCTCCGCAAGCAGTTCGGTGCGATTGCCATCACGGTGCCCGTGTGGGCGGTGGTGCTTGTGGTGGCCGGAGTTGCGCTCCTCCTGTTGGGTGGGCCCTCGCCCAAACACATTCTCTTCAACCCCAACCGCGACGTGGACGGAGTTATGCAGCTGACCATGGCCAAGTTGGACAAGTACAAGGCCAGAACGATCCCAGTGACGGATCAGGTGATCATGCTGCACACAGACCAGCCGTTCTTGCACGGGTGCCAGGACCCCGACGTGGATGGCAAGCGGGCCAGCGCCGCATTGGTGATGTTGGTGCGGCTGAAAGAGATTGACGACGTGGTCAAGAGCATGGCCCTGCTCGAGCGGCACTTCAACCAGTGGTTCAACTACCCGTGGGTGTTTCTCAACGACGAGGAGTTCCCGCAACTGTTCAAGGACCGGGTTGCCCAGTACACTCTGTCGGAGGTGGAGTTTGGCGTGATTGACCCGGTGGACTGGAACTTTCCGGCAGACATGGACCCGGCTTGGGTGAAGGAAAGTGTGGAGATGCAGGGCGACCGCGGGATCATGTACGGCATGCTTGAACTGTACCACAAGATGTGTCGTTTCTACCTGGGGTTCTTCTTCAGGCACCCGTTGGTGGCGAAGCGGGACTGGTACTGGCGTGTGGAGCCCGATGTGGAGTTCTTCTGCGACATCACCTACGACCCATTTGTGGAAATGGAGCTGCGGGGCAAGCGGTACGGGTTCACCGTGATGATCAAGGAGTTGGTGGACACGGTGCCCAATCTCTTTCGCTACACCCGCAAGTTTATCAAGTCCCACAACATCCAGGTGAAGGGCGCCTGGGAGATGTTTCTCAAGCGTGACAGCATTGTGGTGGGTGGGTTGCTGCACCGGTACCGCCACGTGGATCTGGAAGACCAGTTGGCGCGAGAAGTGGACTTGGACACGAGACTCGACTACTTGTTGGCAAAAGAACCGCTCAACGATGGCCACTTGGACCCAGCGCTTCTCGAGGAGTTGGTGCGCCGCACCCTGAAGATACACCGTGTGCCTCCGCAGCGGTATGAGGACCAGGAGTACAACATGTGCCATTTCTGGCTGAACTTTGAGATTGCCCGCACCGACTTGTTCAACAGTGCGGAGTACAAGCAGTACTTTGACTTTTTGGAACAGTCGGGAGGGTTTGTGAGTGAGCGGTGGGGCGACGCGCCCGTGCACCTGCTTGCGGTGGGGATGTTTCTCGAGCTCCTGGAGATCCACTATTTCCGCGACATTGGATACCGCCACCTGACGCTCTACCACTGTCCGGCAAATGCCGCCGGCAAGCAGTTGCCCTATCACCCGCTGCCCAACTACTACCAGAAGGACATGTCACGGGACAAGTACTGGTTGCGCCCAAACACGCCCACCCGCATTGGTGTGGGCTGCCGCTGCCGTTGTCCTGACGGCCACAAGGAGGTGGAGAACCTGGACAGCGGGTGTGTGGCACGGTGGATCCGTGTCACCAGCGACAACTACGGGCTGGTGCGACATAATGTAGATGCAGTCGTTGCCAAGGCTCAGCAGCGGGTGCAGGACGAGCTCGACGTGAATGGGGGGCGGGTGGTGCTCAGCCCAGATGAGGAGGAGCTGGTGCAGAAGGCGGGAGGGAAGGCGGGAGGGAAGGTGGTGTGACGCGACAGCAACGCTTATGGTTCTACTAATGCAGATGCACGCAGTGCTGGGAATCAGACATACATCTAGTACTGGTTGTCGAGGTTGCTGCCGGCGGTGTAGTTGACGCTCTGCCAGTCCCAGTAGAAGCTCAACTCGGTGGGCGCGTTGCTCACCTTGCACTTGTCGCCGTAGTCCTGGCCCTCCAAGCGCTCCGCCACGTACGCCTTCCAGTCCTCGTAGGGGCACGAGAAGGACGGGCCCGAGGTGCAGTTCCCAAGCGGGATCACCGCGTCGTTGGAAATGTACCGCACAAACAACTCGCCGCCACACTCCAACAACTCGGTGATGAGCCGCGTGCCCTGCGGCGTGGTGTGCGCGTGCTGGTGCGGGTTGGGGAACGCCACGTGGTTGGGGTCGAGGTGCGTGGCGGGCGAGTAGAGCCCGAGCGCGGCCGTGATCAAGTCAATGTCCGTGTCATGAGCGAACAGCACGGTGATGTTGGGCTGGGTCGCCAACGCCGGCGTCTCGAACAACTCCACCGAGGCGTTCAACAAGACACCGCCAATGGGCCACAGCATGTTGTGGCCAGGCCCGTTGCCGTAAAAGTTGCTCAAGTCCCACTCGTACTCGTACTTGATGAACTCCTCGGTGGTGAACAAGTTGCACCACGGCAGCAGGCCCTTGACGTTGGTCTCGTAGGCACAGAAGTAGAACATCATCCCCACGTCGCTCTCAGTGAGGTTGAGCTTGGGGTTGCCCTCCTCGAGACGCTCGATGATCTCCTTCTTGTACTCCTGCGAGTAGTTGGCGTACAAGTGGTTGTAGTAGGTGTAGTTGTACCCGCTGCAGCCGTTGCGCGGCGTCATGGAGTTGGCACCCATTGTGGCATTCTCCGAGATGACGACCACGTCCGCCTGCTCCTCGGTGTAAGCCCCGCCAAAGAACCCCTTGGTCCAGTACGTGGAGGTTTCCCACACGCGGTTCAGGTCCGAGGTGAACACCGGAAGCACCTCCGAGGTGTTGAGAAGGTGGCCGTACTTTTCCCGGAACAGCAAGCCGTTGCGGAACCCCGTGAGGATGCCGTAGAAGGGCCCGTCGCTGTTCAACGGCGTGGTTTCGCGCCCGTACTGCGTCTTGTCGGTCACAAAGTACGAGTAGTCGTTGACAAACGCCAACGGCCCGGTCGCCTCGCCGTTGGTGGCGTTCACGATCTTCTCGAGCGTCGCCTCCATGCTCTTGCCGGAGCCGGGAGTTGGGTACCGCTCGCCGTGGCGCAGGATCATCTGCACCTTGCGCACCACACACTGGTCCGGCACCTCGGTGGAGATGCCGTAGCCCGGGTGCTGGATGTACGGCGCCATGCCGCCAAGGTATTGAAAGACACCAAACTGCTCCTGGGCCGCCTGCTGCGGAAGCGCCACGTCCTGGAAGATGTTGCCGGCCGCAAGGTACAAGCCCTGCGCAAGGTAGTTGCCAATCGCGACCATTGGGAGCTGTGGATGGGAGGACGGAGGAGCAGCCCTCATTTATACCGAGCACGGCGCGTTTTAGCGGAATGGTGCAGCCAGGAGCCTTGCCCACGTGGTGGTGACCGTGCAAGCCAACGGACGGGTCGCACGTGGCACACTGCCAGCATCTCCCGATCGGGTGTGGCGAGGCACACAAACAAGCTCTTTGCGGTGACAAGCGCGGGCCGCAGCGAGATAGCTGGCGCCGGCGTGCATGACGTATGCGGAGCCAGATATAGGAAAGCACTGATTGGCAGGCGGAATGGACAGCAGCCAGAGTGCCCTGTGACCGCTCCCCGCCTCTCCCCAGCGGCCCCCTCCGGCCCCTGCCTGCGTGTTGGCGGCGGCCGATGTGCGTGTCGTCTTCTGTGTGCCCTCCTGTGGAGATGCGTCATCGGTGCGCACGCTCGAGCCGCGCTTGTCCCCGCCACACCGAGCCGTTGTCACAAAGGCCCCACCCCTGTCCAGCTTTCTCATATGCCCCGCCATGCAACGGCGTTCTCGGCGCTGGCCAACATGATCAACACTCTTGTTGGCTCCGGGCTCCTTGCCATGCCCCTAGCCTTCAAGTCCGACGGGGTTGGTGTGGGGTTGGCGATTCTCTTGATTGCAGCCCTCACGTGTGGCTTTGGCTTCTATCTCCAGCTGCGGGTGGCGTGCTACGTGCCCAAGGGCAAGGCCAACTTCTTTGTGTTGTGCGAGTTGACGTACCCGCTGCTTGCGGTGGTGTTTGACGCCATCATTGCGTTCAACTGCTTTGGCGGCTGTCTCTCGTTCTGGGTGTTGATCGGCGACTTGATGCCCCAGGTGGCGGGAGCCGGTCTGCGGCAGTTGTGGATAGCTCTCCTGCTGGTGGTGATTGTGCCTCTTTGCTGCCTCCGCCGTCTTGACGGCTTGCGTTTGTCCAGTGTTCTTGCCGTGGGCGCCATCTCGTACATTGTTGTGTTGGTGGTGGGCAACTACGCCCTCGAGGTGGTGGCCCCCGTGTCCCCCCCGCGCTTTGACCGCGGCGGTGTGTACTGGGGCCCGGTCGACGTCCATGAGGTGTTCCGCACCTTTTCCATTCTCTTGTTTGCCTTCTGCGGCCACCACAACATGTTCACCCTCATCAACGAGTTGGGGGACCGGCTGCAGACAAACGTGAACCGCGTGATTTACGCCAGTATTGGCGTGTCGCTTGCCATGTACACCGTGGTGGGGCTCTCGGGCTACTTGACGTTTGGATCGAACGTGTCGGGCAACATCATGTTGATGTACGGCAAGAGCACTGCTACCACGGTTGGCCAGGCTGCCTTGCTGTTCCTGTGCTTGTTGACGGTGCCGTTGATGTTCCATCCCTGCCGGTTGCTGGTGTACAACGTGTATCTGTGGTGCCTCTCCAGGTGGGGCGTGAGCGGCCCTGCGGCAGCGGCACTCCCCACCGACACCACGCCGCTTCTCGACGAGGAACTGGCGATTCCAGGGGAGGTGGAGGAGTTCTTGGAGGAGGTGCGGCAGTCGCTGACCCACGAGCAGGTGGTGGAGCAGGTGATCCTGCCTATCGGCACCGGGGTCTACGTGACGATCACCACCGTGCTCTTGGCAGTGGGCTACCTGTTGTCGCTCTGCATCACCTCGTTTGCCCTTGTGTTGGAAATCGTCGGAGCCACCGGGTGCACTTGCATCGCCTTGATTCTCCCCGGGTTGTTTGGTCATCTGTTGATCGGCACCAACAAGGTGCACCACCTGCACGCTCCGCCCAGCGTTGTGGACCCGGTGCCGTGGGTCGGCGATGCAGCGTTGCGGCGGTGGAGCTTGGCGTTGGCCTGCTGGGGCGCTGCAACCATGGCCGCATGCTTGTACGCCCTTGTCGCCCGCAGCGAGTATGTAGACCGCGTGTAGCACCAACGCCCGCTCCCGCCGCCGCACCGGTCCTCTCGGAGAAATGACGTCAGTGTCGGCTTCCCCGCATTCGCACCACCTGACAGGATGCATGTCGGTTATCGATGGCATGCAGACGCACGGCCAACGGCGGGCGAATCGGATGCGGATACGGCGGGGCCGCGCCCTTTACGCTGCGCCTGCGGCAAACACGAGGCCATGCGTGCTGTTCCCCTCAGCGCGCACCTGTCGGCTGTGGGCGGGTGTGCGCGGCGTGGGTCAGCACCCACGCAAATAGCCTCAACAGACATGCAGGTGGAGCCACACACAGAAGGGCGAGCAGGCTCCCGGCGGGGAGGAGCCCGGGTATATAAACGTCTTCCAGGCCCTCCGCTTCGAAGAGTACCTCCATGGCGCCGATTGCAACTGCCGACATCCACTCTGTGGAAGACACTTCCCAGACAAGCGAGCTGCTCCCCAGCACCCTTCCCCTCGGGGAGTATGTCTTCCGCCGCATCCGCCAACAGGGGGTTGGCTCGGTGTTTGGCGTGCCCGGCGACTTCAACCTCGGGTTCTTGGAGTATCTCTACAACGTGCCGCTGCTCCGGTGGGTTGGCACCTGCAACGAGCTCAACGCTGCCTACGCTGCGGACGGCTACGCTCGCCACTCCAACAAGTTTGGCGTGTGTTTGACCACCTACGGCGTGGGAGAGTTGTCGGCTATCAACGGCATTGCCGGGGCCTACGCAGAGTTTGTCCCTGTGCTCCATATTGTTGGCACCAGTCCCTCCGCCACGCACACCAGCAACCACCAGCTCCACCACTTGGTTCCCGGACCGCTGGTGTTCCAGGCCCCCAACCACAACGTGTACAGCGACATGGTGGATGGAGTGTGCTGCGGCAAGGTGGTGGTGACGCGCGACAACTTGGGTGAGGCCCCGCAGCTCGTGGACGAGTTGTTGGCCAAGATGGCGCTCACGTCCCGGCCCGGCTACTTGTTTATCCCCCTCGACTTGGGCATGGCTCTGGTGGAGAGCGAGCGGTTGCTTGCACCCTTGGCGGCGTTTGCTGTTCCCAGAGCCGACCCCAACCCACAGCTCTCGCAGGAGGTGGCCCGGGCCATTGTCGACCGGCTCCACGCTGCTGCCAACCCATGTCTTCTTGCCGACGTCTTGACCCACCGGTTCCGTCTCTCTGGCGAGTTGCGTCGATTGGTGGCGGTGTCCAAGCTCAACACCTTCACCACGTTCATGGGGAAGGGCATTGTGGACGAGTCGATGGAGCCGTTTGTGGGTGACTACAACGGCGCCTTGTCTGCCCCCGGTGTCCAGCAGCAGGTGGAGCGCGACCACGACCTTGTGTTGCACGTCGGGGCTTTCCTTAACGAGATCAACACCGGCAAGTACTCGATGGACATCAAGCCGGAACGGCACATCCAGTTGCACCACGAGTACGTGAGCATTGGCTCGACCGTGCACCGTGGTGTGAGCTTCGAGCACGTTCTCCCGCTCGTGGTGGACATGTATGACCCAGGAGCCCGTGGTCTGCCCACTGTGCGTTCGAAAGGGGGGGTCCTGCCGCCGCAGCTGCTGCCCGCCGACATTTCGCAGCTGTTCTTGAACTCCACCATCCAGCAGTTCCTCAGGCCCAACGATACGGTTGTGTGCGAGACAGGCTCGTTCATGTTTGGCCTTGCGGACCTTGTTCTCCCCGGCGGAGCGCTGTTGGTGTACCAGGGTTTCTATCTCTCGATTGGCTACGCTTTGCCCGCGTGCTTGGGTGTGGGGGTGTCTCGCCAGGACCTGGGCGAGGAGCAAGGCCGCTTGGTGTTGATCGAGGGCGACGGTCTGGCACAAATGACCATCCAGGAGTTTGGCAGCTACCTCCGCCACGACATTTCCCCCACGGTCTTTTTGCTCAACAACAGCGGCTACACGGTGGAACGCATCATTGAGGGCCCCACCCGTCTGTACAACGACATTTCCCCGGACTGGGAGTGGACCAAGTTGTTTGGCGTGATGGGCGACGTGAAGGGCAAGACGCAGGCCTACCGCTGCGACACCCGCGAGCTGCTTGCCCGAGTGGTGGCAGACCCGGCAGTGGCCGCTGGCACACGGCTCCAGTTGATCGAGGTGGTGTTGCACCCCATGGACGCACCGTGGCGATTCAGCAACCTCACGAAGCGCAAGATGGGTGGGATGGCCAGCATCGCCACTGCACCCAACGCTGTGTAGCCAGCACCATCCATAACAGTCGCACATTGTCATTACAGTCTCCCCTCTTCCTAGTAGTACAGAGTTTCGTTGGGCCGCGCCTTAGTAGTACAGCGTGCGTTCCTCGTCGGCAATCTTCTTGCGGGCCGCAGCAAACGCGTGGCGGTAGTAGAGATTCATCTCGTTGATCCAGAACTTGCCCACCGGGGTGCGCTCCAACTCCATCAACAACCGTGCTGCCACCTGGCGCACCCGTGTGCTGCGGTGCAACAAGTGGAGGCAGATCACATTCAACCCGTGGTTGTCATACACCGCAGTGAACCCGGTGGAGACGCCCGCCAGCAGTGGCTGCAGAAGCTGGCACATGAGGACAAATGCATCCTTGACGTGGGGCGTGGTGCCAGCCGCAAGGAGGTAGCGCAAGAGCGCCGTGAGTGTGTCAAACAGGGCAAGCTCCTGCACCAGCACCATTGGCGGCGGTGCCAACAGCAGCTGTTGTGGACCGTGCATCAACAGCTCGAGCTGCACAAGCTGGTACGGCACATCAAGCCACATCTTGAGGTCGTTGGTCCACTGCAGCGGGAGTAGCGTGTACACCAACGGCGGAAGAGCGTTGTGCAGAGACGAGTGGGTGGAGTGGAACCCATTGACGGAGAGAGGCCGCCCCTTGGCCAGCAGGAGCAGATGGCGCTTGTACTCGTCCACGAGCGTCGAGAAAGACGTGCCGGGCGGGTGGAAGTATCGCTGGCGCACCGCTGCATACGTCTCGTACTCGGTGGAGTTGCTTGTGGTCCAGTAGATGCCCTGTCCCGGAAGCATCATGTTCTCGTCACTGCCCATAGACGACCCGTTGGCGCGGGCCAACACCTGCTGTAGCGTGCCGCTGCCAAACAGCTGGTCGTGGCGAACAGGCTGGCTGACCAGCGACTGCACAGGCAGCGACTGCGGGTGTTGGAGCATCCCTGCTGGCGGCGGCGGCAGGTGCAAGAGACGAAGGATTTCGTTCACGTGCCGCCGCAAGAAAAGAAGAATGGTGCCGTCGTCGTGCTTGGTGGCGGCAATCAGCCGGAGGCCGGTGAGAAAACGGGCGTCCTCTCGGGTAATTGAGTGGATCCGTCTTGGTTCCGCACTCCCCATTATGCTGATGTCGTCACGCTCGGCCCCCGAATCCTCTGGAGTGGAAAAGACGTTGAAGTGTGGGGCGTCCTGGAGTCGGGGCGTGACCCCCGAGCTGCCGGGAGCCCCTCCGGTGCTGCTGCGCTTCACAGTAAAGCTCTCACGCCGGCCCAGGCGCAGGGTGATGGAGGAGGTAGCATCGATGTGCTCGGTGTCGCCGCTGGTGCCGGCCGTGCCTGGGGGCAGAGACACGTCGCTGCCAAAGGTGGCTCCGGGCACCCGACTGATGAGCACTTCGTTCTCGTCCAAGTTCCACAACACGTCCCACAACCGGTCGTTGTCCTTGAACAACGGGTTGGCGGTGCCGGCAATGTAGGACGGCAACTGCTGAAGCACGTCGAGCTTGGAAATGTCCACGAACGGGAACACTCTGTGGACAAGACCAGACAACAAACCACCACCGCCCACGAGCTGGAGCACAAACAGCACATAGTCGCATATGCTCTGGGCGTTGTGCGAGTACCCCACAAGCACGACGCGGCGGTGTGTGAGCACTGCGTTGATGAGAATCACGGCGGGCGGAGTGGCGTTGCCGTACAACAACAACTCGTCGTTGGGGTGCGCCGGGGGCAGCGTGATGCTGGGGCGGGTGGTTGAGACCGACAAGCGCAGATTGGGCACGGGTTTCAACTCCGGCGGTGTGTACTTGGCACTCTCCAAGCAGCAGAGAAACTCCCAGATGCTTTCGGTGGAGATTTGCTCCGGGGGCACAAGCGTGGGCACTCGGAGCGGAAGCCGCAATCCCTGGAACTGGAACTGCACCTCGAACAGCATGTCGGTGGAGCGATAGGCCACAGCAGGCGCGGCCTCGTGGCCGTTTCGCGAGCTGGCCACCGGGATGCCGTTCACCATCCGGAACACGTCCTGGGGGAGGTGGTGCAAGTTGAGCAACTTGTTGCGGAACTGGCTCGGAAAGGCGTCGAGGTACGGCGAGATGGAGGGCGAGATGAGGCTCTGGAGCAAGATGATGCGCGGCGTCAGCAAGGTCAACTGCTCGTGGACCTGGAGCAAGGGAATGCCGTTCACCACTTCGTACAACTCGCGAAGCACGTTGATGTCGTTGTTGGCAAAGTATGCGTCGAGCGCGAGCATCATGACTGGCTTGAAGATGTCAAAGAAGTTCACCTTGGTGATGAGACAGATCAGCTTCACCAGAGCGCCGCGGCGAAAGTGTTCCTGGTCCTGTCGCAGCTGGATGATGTTGTACGCGTAGCGCACCTCAATGAAGCCGTTGGCCTCGTCATATGCGTACAGGTAGCGGTTTGTGCGCGGGTTGTAGTGGAGGGTGAAGATGTTGGCGTCCTGGGCTCGCGAGTGGACCTGGTCGGGCAAGAGCAGTTCTGGGAAGAAGTGCAACGTGTCGTCGAGCGACACGCTGCCGGGCCACGCAGCAGTCATGGGGGGGTACTGGTGGAGGACCACGGGACCCCGGTCGAGGTCGAATGTGGAGGTGATGACATAGTCAATGGCACGGCTGCGGGGCCCGGCCTTGCGAGGGGACTTGCTCATAGAAGGGTCGGAGGGCGTGGCGCTGGAGAGGTCCGTGAGGGTGCTGAGGCGACCGACGGCCTTGGACTTTTTGAGACGCGAGAACGCTGGCTTGGGAGGGGTGGGACTCTCCGACGCGCTTATCGTGGGAAAGGAAGGGGGGCAGGCCTCGCGGGGCTGGCGTCAGAGACAAGACGGGGCAGCGGGGAGATAGGCTCGGCGCGGGCGGTGTCTGGGAGGCCGTCGTCCAGCGAAAAGGCGGGAGTGTCGCGGTAGCACTGGTTAGGTTGTGGATGCGTGTCAGCTGCGAATGCGCAATCCAGAGGCAGACGAGGTGGCGCTATCAGATGGAAGGCCACAACCGTAATAATTTGGCGCGGGTGGAGGGAGAGAGCCGCGGATTGCGTAGAATGGGGGGGGGTGGGGGCACGGCACGCGGAGTTGTCAGGAAACAGGCGTCGCGGGTGGTGTGGTTGCGGGGCAGCGATGTGCGTTTTTTTCTACAGCTGGGATATGGGCGGTTAGCGAACAAGGTGCAGACGCGCTATGTGCGTTGGGGTGCGTGGCGTATGCACGACGGCGGTGGGTGTGAACCTAAAGCAGGCGCAGTGGTGGGAGAGGGTGGCTATTTTGAGGGTCTAGCAGAGACGAGAGGCACGGAGCACGGCGTATGGTTTGGACCAGTCCGTGTGCACACCATGCTGGTGGTTGGCGGGACCCTCCACGTGTACATTCCTGCATTCCTGCCGCGGTCTCGACCGCTGCAGGCGGACCAGGCGCCAGCAGCGACGTGGTGCACTGTTGGGGACATAACCACAGGCGTTGATTCACCGCGCACGGCCCGCCTCGCAACAATGGGGCATATGCGCACCACAAGGCGCTGCAAGGCGGGTGTTGTGCGAGCAAAAGCAGCGGTGTGCATGGCGTCAGCTCGCATGCAGGAACGCCTGGCAGAGCGGCTGCGCGGAGGCTGCGCGGGTCGGTGCGTGGAGCGGCGTCCACGCTTCCACGCCCAGAAGCCGGGAATGGCAGGAAGGCAACCGCAGTGCGCCCGTACAGGTGGGTGCGGGTCTGCAAATCTCGCCAATCGCAGCCCGCCATGCACCGGGGACCGAGGTGCAGCTGACGCGCATCAGGGGCACGTGAGCGCGTGGTCACGTGTGCCTCACGTGTCCTCGGTTGCGGGCACGACCGCGGGTGTCGTGCCCGCACCGCCAGCCGCGTTTTCGGCGCACCGACTCTGTCTCGCCTCCACCTTGTCTCCACCTCGCCGCCACCCTGCCTCCCCCGCTGCCCATGCTGCCCATGTATCCCAGACTCCGGAAACACCAGGCACTTGATGCGATTGGCCGCTTGGAGGAGGATGTGGCGTGGGATCCGCTTGACTACGGTGCCTGGCTTGAGCTCATCAGCCTTGTTGAGACCAAGAACAAGGCGGAACAGGTGCACGATGTGTTTGAGCGCTTCCTTGCCCGCTTCCCCACGGCACTGCCCCAGTGGATCCGCTACATCAACAACCTGCTTGCGCGCGGCGACAATGCCCACGCAGAGGAGTTGTTTGCTCGGTCGCTCACTCTGTGCCAGCTGGTGGCGCTCTGGCTTGTGTACACCGCGTACATCCGCCGCACGCACGATGTCTTTACTGGCGGCGAGCAGAGCCGCAAGGTGGTGTTTGATGCCTTCAGCGTGGCTGCCGACAACGTTGGGCTCGACATCGACAGCGGCGAGTTGTGGCAGCAGTACATCGAGTTCATCGACAACTGGCGGCCCTCCACCCAGTGGGAACAGCAGCAGAAAATAGACCTTCTCCGCAAGGTGTACCACCGGTGTGTCAAGTTGCCCATCCGCAACGTGGAGCGCTTGTGGAACAGCTACCTGCTGTTCGAGCAGCAGCTTGACGCCACCAACGCAAGACGATTCATCTCGGAACACTCCCCTGAATACATGGCGGCGCGGCTGTTTGTGCGTGAGTTGGAGAACCAAACAGAAGGGTTGGACCGGGGGGCCGAGCCAGCGCGCGCCACATTCCTGCCGCTGCAGCGCCGCCAGGTGCAGTTGTGGCACCTGTGGTTGGCGTGGGAGCGAGCAAACCACATGAAGAGCTCGCCCGAGGTGGTTGCCACCAGGGTCGAGCACGTGTTCAAACAGGTGACCCACACCATGCGCTTCTTCCCCGAGTTCTGGTTCGAGTATGCCTTGTGGAAGGCAGACGGCCTGGCCAGTGACGGCTCAGAGCTGCTGCTGGACGAGCTGGTGGCGGTGTTGCGCCAGGGCTTGGACTCCAATCCCACCAGCTACCTCCTCAACTTTACCTTGGCGGAGTGGCACGAGGAGCAGGGCCTGAAAGAGCTGGTGGATGCGGCTTACACCGAATTCATCCACCACTTGACCACCCAGTACGTGCGCATCAAGTTCCCCGATGGCCCCGGAAAGGTGGACGCCCCTGGCTCGGGCGAGACGACGGACCCTACCGCCACCACCGCCACCACCGTGGAAATGGCACCGGCCCCCTCAAACGACATTGCCGACGACGCTGCTGCGGCCAGTGCCATCGGCACCCCGATGCCTCTTCCAGACGAAGACACGCGCGACAAGACTGCCACTCCACCGGCTGCCACGCCCGCCTCGACGCCCGCACCAGCCGGTGGGGCTGCTGGCAACGCCACCAAAGACCCCGAAACCGTGGCATACCTCCGGTTGCTCGAACAAGCCATCTGCCATGTGTACGGCCGCCAGATGTACGCTGCGAAGCGGATGGGCGGTTTGTCGGCGGCGCGGGCTGTGTTCAAGCTGGCGCGGCAGAACCAGCACGTGGTTGTCAACTACCAGTTGTATGTTGGCTGCGCGGAGTTGGAAATGACGCTGGTGACCGACACAAGCGCCCCCGAAGAGCGGCGCAAGGTGACCAACCGCGCAAGCAAGTACTACCTGATTGCGGTGAAGCGGTTTGGGAGCGAAGGCGGGTTCTGGCTTGCGTACTTGCGGTGGTGGTTGCTGCGGGATAACCCTGCCGAGGCCCGTGTGGTGTTGCGGCAGGCGTTGGACCAGATGGAGGTGCGTGTGGTGATTGACACCGACACGGCCAATGCCAGAGCCAAGGCGGCACACGAAGCTGCTGTGGCTGCGGGGTTGAGTGAGGAGGACGAGGCTGCCGCAGTGGCTGCTGCCGAACAGGGCGTGTTGCAGGACGGCCCGGTGTTTTCGGCTGGAAGCAAGAAGCACATCACCTCCATGTTCATTGAGTTCATCCGCTACGAGCAGATCCACGGTGACATTGGTGCCATGCGCAACTTGGAGAAGCAGTTCCACGACTTGTTCAAGAACGAGCTGCGCCTCAAGCTCCAGCAGTTGGTGTACAGGCTGCCGGAACTCGACCCGGTCTACGAGTTTGACTTGGGTGGGGACGAGCCGGGCGCTGCTGGCCGGTCGCACTCGCGCCTGTCCTCGGACGCTGGTGGGATCCGCAAGCGGGCGAGTGAGAGCGAGGGCTCGGACTCGCGCCGGCTGCTGAAGCGCGTCAAGTTCCACAACGCGCCACACGCGAACGACTTTCGCGACCACTATGGAGGCCTGGCGATCGCTGAGCCGCCGGTGCAGCACCAGCCGCCGGCGCAGGACAACGGCTTGCCGGAGGAAATGTCCCAGTTGCTCCGGGCGTTGCCGGGGGCTAGCCACTTTCCCCGGGTGGTTTTCGATCCCGCCAAGGTGGCCCAGATGTTGGCAGAGCTCCCCTTGGAGTAGATCTCGGGTTCTTCTCGATGCCGCCGGAGGGGAGGTTGTCTGGGGCTGTTCCTGTGCCGGCTTGTGCGCTGTGGCCAGCACCAGCCCGCCATCGCCCAATCGAGTATCCCACACATAGTTGCCTGATGCAGACCGCTGTACGCTTCCGGACACATCACGTGTCGCGTCGCCCATCGTGCGACGCTAAACGACCTAAACGACACGTCTCTGTTTCCAGGGCCCATACTTCGCATCGAATCTGTGATCAGTGATCCGCTGCACCGCCCCCACGTTTGCCACCGGTTCCCACTCCGCCTCCTCGCTCTCTACACCCGGAGTCTGTTTCTCCAGCGCTGTGCTTCAACCACGCACGCTCACATCGTTCGACTCCGCTCAACCAGAGTCGCATCATCCCACCCATCCACAACAATGCTCTCGAGTCTCTTGGAGCACGACCTTGTTCGCCAGCTCATGCTTGGGACGTACGACCCGCAGCTGATCGACGGCCAGCTTGATGCCCTCCGTGAGGAGTTGACCAAGGACAAAAACGTCAACCTCCAGGAGTTGGCGGGGTTGGCGGCGCTCGCGCCTCCCACGATCCAGCAGCACTTGCAGCGGTTCTTCCTTGGGAACCCCAGTCCGCCCGCCGTTGCAGCAGTCGAGCCCCAGGAGTACACCACCGCAACGCAGCCGCAGTCCGATTCCGCGCCGGGCAAGCTGTCTCTGCCGCTGCACACAAACCACCTGGCAGGCCGGGTGTCCAAGCCCACAGCGGCACAGTTGGGCAAGCGCAAGTTCCACCACAAGCTGCGCAAGGGCTGTTCGACCTGCAAGAAGCGGCGGGTCAAGTGCGACGAGGCTCGTCCCGTCTGCAACAAGTGTCTGCACATGGGCATCACCTGCGGGTATGTTGTGGACGAAGAGGCCAGCGCCGAGCCTGAGTTCGATCTCGCCAAGGCTCTGAAGATGCCGGTGCTGCTGCCGGTGGGTGCAATGGCCACGCCACAGTACGCTGCTGCGGCCCAGGTTCCTCGTGTGACGGTTGACAGCAGTGCAGCCTACTCCGCCGGCCAGACCTCGCCCCCGGGTCTGCACGGCTCACCACTGCCGCCAGGTCTCCCCACCATCGAGGTAAAGGGAGGAATTGCACCCACGGCCACGGTACTGCTCCAGGACGCCACGAGCCCGATCCACAAGCACCACCCGCAGGCCAGTGCGCGCCGGCACAGTGGCGAAACCCCCGAATGCGGCACTCCTGGCCATCTCCTGCCCAATGTGTCTTCAACGCTGCTTTCTGGGGGCATGTTGGGGCGGGTCAGCCCCAGTCCGTACTCCGGCATGGGCGACAGTGGTCTCAACATGACCGATCTCCGGTTGATGCACCACTATACCACCCACGTGTGGCCCACCATCACAGCGGCGGGAATCTCCGAGGAGAAGATCTGGAGTACCGACATCCCCACGTTGGCATTCAACTTCCCGTTCTTGATGCACTCGATTCTTGCCTTCAGCGCAACCCACTTGTCGCGCACGGAGGAAGGGTTGGACCAGTGCATCACGCTGCACCGGGGACACGCGTTGCGCCTCCTCCGGCAAGCCGTGTTGGACATGCTGTTGGAAAACACCGACGCGTTGGTGGCGCTGGCGTTGATTCTCATCATGGATGCACTTGCCAACGCGCTGCTTCCGATGAAGACGCTGCCGAAACTGGTGGAGGCGAGCGCGTGGATCTTCCATGTCAAGGGGGCCGCCACTATTTTGACGGCGGTGTGGCCGCTCGACGAGCTGTCGCGGTTTTACAAGTTCATCAGCGTGGACTTGGGCGACTTGGACGACATTGGCGACATTACTGGCGACCTGGTGGTGGCTAGTGGTGGCGGCGAGGTGCAGTACACGCTGCTCGAGTGTTTTGACGAGGAGATTGCAGACATGTACCCGGTGGAGGCGCGGCTGCCGTACGTCATTACCCTCGCGTACTTGAACAAGCTCCACTTGGGGCAGTACAAGAAGGACTTTATCTTGCGGGTGTTTGCGTTCCCGGCGCTTCTTGACAAGGAGTTCCTCATGTTGCTCATGACGGGAGACATCTGTGCCATGCGCATCATGCGGCTGTACTACAAGTTGCTCCGGTCCTTCACGGCACGGATGAAGGACAAGGTGTGGTTTTTGGAGGGCATGCTGAAGGTGTTGCCGGTGAATGTGGAGGAGTACGCGGGAGGCGGTGGTTTGCACATGATGCTTGACTTTTTGGGAGGGAGCGGGCCGCCGGCCACCACCAGCCCGGAGAAGATGGCGCTGGCCAGTGACAGTCTCACCAGCCTGTTGTTGGCCAACATGGGAGAGGCACAGGGCGATCAGGGCGCCGAGGCTCATGTGCTGGCCGACGAGGCTGTGGCCGAGGTGTTGAATGGCTCGATCTTGATGCACGAGGAGAGCGGGATTCCTGATATTCCTTGGAGCAACCACGAGGGGTACGATGTGGACTAGCGGTGCTGTGGACTGGGCGGCAGGCTATCTAGCCAGCCCGCTGCCTGCCGCTGTCTGCCACGCATCACCGGTTCAGGTGCCTCGCATTATAAAGTACATAATGAACGAAAAGCATAAGCAGCATCTTGCTTCTCCATGGAACTCCACGTTTGGGGGGACACACACGTGTCGCCGTTGTTTCCGGAGTGTGTTGCGGCTGCTGCGTGGACACACTGCCACGTGCCAGGGGAGGTGGTGGTGGTGGCACTGTCCAACACCAATCTCTCGCCCTCGGGGCGCCTTCCTGTGCTTCGCCACCGTGGAGTGGTGGTTGACGGCTACGCCCTGATTGTGGAATACCTCCACGAACAGTTCCCGGACCGGTCGCCCGCGCCGTCGCTTGAGGACCTTGCCATGGTGGCGTTTGCTGCTAGCAAGCTCGAGCTCATTGCCCAGTACGTGCTCTACTGCCACGGCGACAACTACGCGGGGTATACCCGCGCACAGTTCAAGCACTATCTCCCGTTCCCCATGATGTACAACCAGCCCCTCCAGTTTGCCGGCAGCGCGGAGCGGTGGTGCGAAACAGTCGGGTTGCACGAAGCAGCGTCGTTCATGCCGTCGTTTGGCGGCAGTGGAGCGACCCCGTCGGCACCGGTTTCCGATGCGGACGAGGTGGTGTTGAGCAAGCTTCACGCGGCCCAGACATTGAAAAAGCAGCAGGAGCGGCGGCTGGTGCGAGAGTACCAGTTTGCCATGCGGAGCCTACGGATCATGAAGGAGTACATGGACGAGTTGGGGGCCCCGCCACAGCCCCCCACCGCAGGGTCCGTCCGGGTGGCTGCACTCCTTGCGAGTGTGTGCAACCCGCAGTTGCCGGATGGGTTCATGCGGAGCTTTGTCGAGGAGCTGTACCCGGAGTGGTTTGCCGCGGCCCAGGCGTTGGAAGACGACGGAGCAGGCAACGCGTTGGAGGCACAGGCAGCCCAGCCCGCCGATCGGCCAACGTTGTGGAACGAGGCGTGCTACTGGGCCGCAAAGGTGGCCGCAAAGGTGGCCGCCTGATGCCGCAAAGGTGGCCGCCTAGCACCACAACACCCTCGCAGCGTCGGGTTGGGGCAGCATCGGCGGTCGTGGCACTACCGCCGCCCACGTGGGCCGGCTGCTAATTAAGGATGCTGGTCGATGCACGCGGCAGGGAGCTGCGAGTAGTCCCTTAAAATCTTGACTCCTCCCCCCTGTTCCCGCCCGACAATGTCTTCTGCTCCGCTTTTGCAGGCTGCCCCCGGCAAGCGCATTGCTCTCCCCACGCGGGTGGAGCCCAAGGTGTTCTTTGCCAACGAGAGAACCTTTCTCCTGTGGTTGAACTTTACTGTCATCTTGGGGTCCTTGGGTGTGGGCTTGCTCAACTTTGGTGACCGTGTGGGCCGTATCCTGGCTGGTTTCTTCACCTTGGTTGCAATGTTGACCATGGTGTATGCCTTGGTGACCTACCACTGGCGCGCAAACGCCATCCGCAAGAGAGGCTCTGGACCCTACGACGACCGCTTCGGGCCCACCATGTTGTGCTTGTTCTTGTTGGCGGCCGTGGTGATCAACTTCGTCTTGAGAATCTCCGCCTAGGCGACCCGGCGTCCGGAGCACAAGAGATGGGCCCAGGAGATGCTGCAGTAGGACGTCTGTCTATGCTCGTTAGTCCTAATTTATGCCTTCCTCCGGCTCTGTCGACCAATCATCGGCCCGTGTTGTCTCTGTGGCAACGTCCTGCCCCACCTCCCCTTTCTCCCCTCCTTCTGCCTCTCCCCCCGCCCGTTCCACCCCCGAGTCTTTTCGCTTATCACTTCTCCAGTCCGCCTCCTGCACACAGGCCTCCTGCAGGTTCCTGCCGCCGAATACAACAACGCCCCTCAGGACCCCGATCCAATCGCATCTTCCCGCAGAAAGTCGCCCTGCACATGGCATGTCGCTCATCCGATTCCGCCGGTCCAAGAAAGAGGACCATGGGTCGCTCGAAGACGAGTTCTGGAAGCACTACATCGACGATCTCAAGGAGACCGTTGCCGGTGCCAAGGACATCTCCGCCAAGCTGGCCTCCGTGGCCACGTTGCGACAGGCCGTTGGCGACGCCGCCATGCCCACCTCCATGCTCATGGCAGCCTTGGCCCTGCCCTACTCCAGCAAAAACCTTCCCAAGGCGTACGAGTTTGTGCGGTTCTTCGAAATGGCCAGCCACGGCGACTTCACCACCAATCTGCGCACCATGAAGCTGCCGTCAAGCCAGGTGATCGAACACAAGGGCATGGAAAACTGGGGCAACGTCATGTGCTACCTCGATGCCTTGTTGGTGGCCATGTTCGCCGGCTTGGAGAACTTCGAGCCCATGTTGTTTGTGCGCAACCTGTTGCCCGCGGATGCCGTGGTGAAACACCTGCGCGACGGTGAGAATGGGGATGGAAGCGCCACCACCCCGCCGCTGCTGTCAAACGGCCTGAGCCCGCCGTTGCCCGAAGCACTGGCGCAACAGGCAAAGCTCGTGCTGCGGTTGGCGGCGCTCCTCCGCGTCTACGTGCTGATGCTCCGCTCAGGCACTCTCATCACCCTGGACATCACCAAACGGTTGGCAGAAACCCTTAGTGCGTTGGGGTACGAGGAGGCCATGCTGCACCACCAGCAGGACTGCGCACCGCTCTTCCAGTTTCTTACGGACGTCATGGACATGCCCATGCTCTCGCTCAAGATGGACATCCAGCACGGCGGCAAGCCCAACAGCCTGGACGACCACCGCGTCACCAAGGAACGGGTGATCTTTGTGAGTGTGCCCGACCTGGAGGACGAGGTGTTGCTTGAGGAGTGTTTGGAGTCGTACTTTAGCAACCTGGTCGAGGTCCGGCGCGAGTTGGAGCGGCGCATGTCCATGGACCAGCGCCTCAGCCGCCAGAATCTGGCCATGCACCCCTCCAGTTCATTGCTGATGTCGCCCATGCTCCCCGAGGCCAAGGCTGGCTCCTGGCACCGCGAAGACACTAGGCGGCTGATGGACACTGTGTCCACGGAAGTGCCTCTGTTGGGACTGCCGCCAGTGAACAAGGTGGTCACCCCCATAACAGCCACCGCCGTCGACCGCCTGGCGCCGCGCAGCATGTGGCCCATGCCCCGGCCAGAGAGTCCGGCTGTCGAGCTGCTCCCTCCGCTGCGTTCCTCCCTGCGTCCGTCCCTGCGTCCGTCCCTGCGCCCGACATCCCCCTCGCCGGGACCTTTGTTGGAGCCGTTCCCTGAGACCGGAACCGAAGAAGTGGCAGGAAAGATGGACGACATTGGACAGTTACCGGGCGAGTTCCCCTTGAACAGCTCGCCCCAGCCTGTTGCACGGGCATCGATCGACGAGCTGGTCGACCCAAGCTCGCTGTTTGAACCGCGCCTGGTGTACGACCCCCGTGCGCTGCTTTCCAGCGACCGGTCATACTTCACCCGGCGGCTGCTGGACATGACCATCAACCCCTCGATCCCCCCCACCGACTTCCCCTCGATCGTGGACTACCCGTCGCTGCTGCTGGGCCGACCGCCGTCCGTGTCCAAGTCCTCCTGGAACGTTCGCGAGCGGCTGTTGTCCATGTGGTCAATCAACAACAAGGGCGGTGCTGCGCCACGGGAAGTGCTTCTCCCGGCGTGGATGTTTCTCCAGCTTCTTCCCTTCTACACAGCTGTGGACTCGGACAACTGCGTTGCGTTGCTGTCGCTGCACTTTGTGCTGCGCCGTCCCATTCTCCCTATCTGTCTTAAGCGCTACAACTACTCCAGCGCCACCGGTCGGATCGAGCGGCTGAAGACATTGGTGGTGATCCCGCCGGTGATCGAATTGCCCCTGTTCATTGCCGAGGACAACGACCCGTACCACCCCGGATCGTCCAGCCATGGCCGCTTCCAGCTCGTGCTCGAGAGCATGGTGTGCCACCGCGGCACCTCCATCACCAGCGGACACTTTGTGGCGGCGGTACGGAAACAGATTCCGCTGTCGGAAGCATCCGAGTGTGGCGAGAACTCGGAGTGGTTGCTTTACGACGACTTGGCCACCAAGAAGCGCGTGGTGACCAAGACGTTCAAGCAGATCCTTGACACCGAGTGGCCCTATTTGTTGTTCTATCGCATGGTGGAAGCATCCTCCAGCGAGCCGCCGGCACCGGTGGAGACGGAGGTGTCCAACCCACCCGCATACTTCCCGGAACCAGGTTCCGAGCCTATTCTGCTTGTCGGTACCAACACCCTGTCCACCCCACTGCTGCCGGTGCAGTTGGCGCTGCAGGCCGGGGCTGTGCCTGGTCTTGTGCTCTCGGCTCCGCTGCCGCAATCCTCGACCACGCGCCACCCCTCTGTTGCCACCAGCGACGAGATGGTGCGTGTGAGACGCAAGAAGCTGCTGCTGCAGATGCCCCGCGAGCTCCAAGGTGCGACAGACATTGCCGACCGCTACTACTGGTACCACCGGATGCCAGGCACCCCTGAGGCACTGCGGCCAGGACTGGTGGCGGGGTCGCTTTTTGGTGCGCAGGGGCTGGTGTCCAACTTGAGCGACAGCCTGGTGGTGGTGAACACTCTGCATGGGTATGCGTTGATCAACTACTTCAAGGAAGAGCCTCCGCAGTGGCGCATCAACTCCTCTGCTGTTCCGCTTGGTCTCAGTGATCTGGGAGACCTGGTGGGCCCCACGACCCTCGAGCCGCTGGAGCTGGCGGTCTCTCCCCACCTCGCGCCGGTTGCGTTTGCACCGCAGGCTGAACTGCCAGCCGATTCTAAGGGGAAGCTCTGGAAACGGTCTCGGTCGCTCCGGCGTAAGGGGAACGAGGAGCGGCGGGGTGTGCTGCCGTACGAGAGTGTTTCGGCGGGCGAGGAGCTGGAACGACCCACATCACCAACCGGACGGCTTGCTCGCCCGCTGCGGAAGGAGAAGTCTTCCAAGGCGCGCGGCGAGCATCTGCAGACACGCCACAAGAGCAGGCGGGACAAGTACACGGAGGAGAAGTGTGTGGTGGTGTGATGCTGCGGTCCCGGTGGCTCGGTTTAATACTATACTCCTGGTTACAAGAAGGTGTAGACAAGCTTGCGGAAAAAGTGCAACGCCAACAAGGCCATGAGGGCAATCACGGCGTAGTAGCTGGCGATGGCAGCCTTGTAGCCCCACTTGCCCTTCAAGCGTGCAAGGTTGTGGTGCTCAAGCTCGGTGACGCACTTGGCGTTCTGCTCAAAGATGTACACCGCTTCGTCAATCACCTCCTGCTTCTGCTCCTCGGTCAAGCCGTTGCGAGTAAGCAACTCGTAGTCCCGCTTGTACGCAATCCGCAACAGCTGCTCATCCTCCACCTCGAACTTGAAGAAGTTGGTGCCCAACTCGCTCACCTCGGCGGTGGTCTTGCCCTTGACCTGCGGGAACAAGCCGGTTGCCTTGGCAAGCTGCAGGCGGAAGAGCCGGCCTCCGGCAAAGAGCGCGAGGTACATGACGTGCAAGTACGCAAGGAGTAGGTAGGGCTTCTCGCTCGTCACCTTGCGGATGTGGAGGGAAAACTCGATCTGCGCGGGCATGATGGGCTCGGCAAACTTCTCGAGGTCGCCGTAGTAGAACATCAAGTCCTGGCGAGCTCGCGGCTCGCGGCGGATGGGCTCCTTGAAGATTTCCTGGAGCATGGGCCCCCACTCCTCGCTCTCGGCGATCTGGCGGGTGATGCACTCCTCCACTGTCTTGAACACGTGGTAGAAGCTCTGGAGACCCTGGCGGTAGATCTTGGGGTCGCGGATGGCCAACCCGAACTTGAGGGTCATGAGTTTGTCGATCTTGTTGTGCGCGCTTCTTGTCTCGGCGTTGATACGGTTGCCCAAGGCACCGACGTCCTGTGGCAGCGGGATGATTTCGCTCTGGGGGAACTTGGTCGCCATGCTGAGGAAGAGTAGGGGTGGGAAGAAAACGTGTCTCAGGGTCAGCCGAGAAAGGTCTGGGCAGAGTTTGGCCTTGCAGGCGTTGTGTGGAGCGATGAGCGATATGCCCCAGGGTGCATGGCATTGCATGGAGGCGCAGCGGGGTGCGTCAAACGTGCTTGGCTGTGGGACGGAAACGGCAGCGCAGGTCGCTCCACCGGACCGCCGCCGCGAGCTCCAGGGGCGGGTTGCCCACGCGGCGAGAGATTTCCAGGACGAGGTGGGACTCGAGGCGGGCAAGGGTGGTTTGGAGGAGCGGTGTAGGGGTGGCGGCGGCGGCGTGGGCTGCGAGGTATTCGTACGCCGAGGGGACATCCACGATGGAGCTGGGCGGGGGGAGCGGGCTGGCGGCTGGCGGCGGCGAGGCGGCAGGGGAAGACTGCAACAGCGATGAACCCGAACTCAGCTCCGAGGGGCTGTCCGAATCCGAGTGGCTGTCCGAGTGGCTGTCCGAGTGGCTGTCCGAGTCCAGACCGCCAGACTCGCGCTGCTTCACCTCCGCCTCCGTCTCCACCTCGGCTCCCACAGGCACAGCCCCCACCCTGAACATCTCGTGCAACCGTCGCCTGGTTCCCCTAGACTCCTCCACCATGTTCGCGCCGTACCACTCCAAGTATGCCAGAATCTGCTCGCTATTCCAGTCCAGCAACTCCACGCCGTCTTTGGGAAACAGCATGAGAAGCAGATCCATGCAATCCTGGTTCTCCTTAGGATGGCGCACCATGTGTTTCTCCAAAGCACTGGTCACCTCGAGCCACAACTCGCCGGTGGAGTTCAGCGCCACCACAAAGCACATCTTGGCGCAGGTGATGAGCACCCCGTACAAGCAGAGCTCGGGGGTTGTGGGCTGGCTGGCGGGACGTGTGCCGCTCCAATCAAGCGGCACTGAGTACTTGGACAAGCATTTCTCTGCCATGCGGCACACAGCCGGCGGGAGCACGAGCAGGCGCACTGTGCGCACCACAAGCGGCATCGGCACGATGGAAAACCGTGCGGGTTGGGCAGCCGTGCGAACCACAATATCAGCGGCAAGCCTGTACAACTCGCCGTGGACAGGCGGCCGCCGCGGGGACAAGGCCTGGATGTAGTACGCAGGGAGGTTTTGAACAAGACGGGGAGGGATGGCGGGGGCAGCTGGGTCGAACAACCGCATGTAGGGAAGGCGGTTGGTAGAGACCCACCGGACTAGATCCTCGGTGTAGATGGGGAGCGAAAGCTCGGTGCAGCCAAGGAGGACTAGGGCAAGGGTGTGGGGGAGCTTGGGGAGATCAGTCCACGTGGCCGTGCCCAAGGAAGAGGAGCTCGAGCTGTCGCTTCCATCGTCATCCGCCTCGCCCCTCCCTCTCTTGTCCACCATCATGGCGTGTAACAACTCGGTCCACAAGCCCTTGACCCTCTGCTCCAACGCCGTGGCGTGCTCCCCTCCAAGCACTGCTCCCACCCACTCCGCCTGTTTGCGCAACACCGCCTGGAAACACCGGAGGTACAACTTCCGTGCCGCGATTCCAAAAACCTTGCGCTGTGTCTCCGCCTCGAGCTCCTGGCGCTGCGACAACTGCAGCATCCGCTCGGCGTGCTTGGCGTCAAACACCTTCAACCGCTTGGTGACAACATAGTTTTCGTCGTCGTCGTCGTTGAACTCCACGCCATCAGCCGCCACGTGGCCGTACTGGCAGATCTTGCGGCCATCCTGCAGGCGCCACAACCGCGACCGGCAGTTGTTCACGCCGCACACAGGCCCACTGCTCCACACCGTCCGCGCCATGAGGTGTGCCGTCCGGGCATGTCGTGGCGGCACCGAAAGCTTGCGGCACGTGTCGTGTTTCCGTGCGAGCGATTGCGCCATCTGCAACAGAGACCAGCCCGCGCCCCACCCCCGCGTGTCTCTTGCTCACTCCGATCCCAGTGCAATGGCGGGCGCTACGAAGGTTCTGCTGACCGTGAACCTTGTGAACACCATCATTGGTGCCGGCATGTTGGCCATGCCGTACGCGTTCAAGAACGACGGGTGGGTGCTTGGCGTGATCATCACCATGTTTGCCGGCGCGGCCAGCGGCTACGGGTTGTACTTGCAGACCCGGGTGGCCAAGTACGTGCCTCAGGGACACGCTACCTTCTTTCTGGTGTGCCAGTTGTCGTACCCGCAGCTCAGCGTGGTGTTCGACATCGCCATCGCCATCCAGTGCTTTGGCGTCGCGTTGCTGTACCTCGTGCTCACCGGCGACTTGATGCCCGAGATTGTGGGCTACGGGCTGCGCACCGACTGGATCCTTGCCAGCTTGGTGGTGACCATTCCATTGTGTCTCTTCAAAAACTTGGACCTGCTCAAGTACACGCTGGTGTTGGCCTTGGCAGCCATTGCCTACATGGTGGTGTTGGTCGTGGGCCACTTTGTTGCCAACGACGTGCCGGTGTCGCACCGGGGTGCCACCAGCTGGGGCCCGACCAGCGTGTCCGGTCTTCTCAGCACGTTTCTGGTGATTGTGTTGGCATTCACCGGCCACCAGAACATGTTCACGGTGATCAACGAAGCCGCGGACAAACTGGTTGCCGGGTTGCTGCAGGTGGTGGCCGTGCTGATGTGGGCGCTGGTGGGGTTGTTTCTCCTTGTGGGCATGACCGGGTACGCTGTATTTGGCGACAAGGCAGTCGGCAACGTGATGGTCATGTTCGACCGCCTGCCCCTCACGGTGTTGGGACAGGGGGCCTTGGTGTTGATGGTGATGCTTTCGTACCCGCTCATGTTCCACCCGTGCCGCGTGTCGATCAACAACATCTACTTCTGGGTGCGCACCAAGGTGGAAGAGGTGCGGCACCGGGACAAGGGCCACGTCACCGAGAGCGCCTTGCTTGCCAACAGCGAGACGGGTGCGGACGGCTACAGCACTCTTGTTCCCACGCTGTCGCAGCAGCTGTTCACATTGCAGGACCGGCCCCTTGTGGCGCCGTTGACCAACGCCACGTTCTATGGCTTGACGGTGGTGATGCTTGTGGCGTGCTACGCGTTGGCGCTCCTGGTGTCGCTGTTTGCCCTCGTGCTTGCGGTGGTTGGTGCCACGGGCTCCACCTCCATTCTGTTTATTCTCCCGGGGTTGTTTGGCTTCAAGTTGGTGGGCGGGAGCGTGCCGCCCGTGGGGGTGGACGAGCCGCTGTGGTTGACCAACTCGCAGGTGAAGTGGTCCAGTTTGGCGTTGGCTGTGTGGGGGGTGGTGGTGATGGTGGTCTGTTTGTACACCACCTTGGTGGCCGGCGCGTAGCACCCGCTGAATGCCAGACCGTCTAGAGCCGTTTGTTTTTCCGTGCTAGCCGCATGCTGCGGTCTGTGTTCCGTGCGTGTTCTTCTGCACGCGCTGCATGAGCGGGCATGACCGAGTCTGTGGGCGCTTGTTTCCACCTGCAAACCTCGCTCGCTGCTTCTTGCCCCCGCAACGACGCACAAATATGTCGGCGGCAACGACAACGGCGCTGACGGTCAACCTCGTCAAGACGCTTGTGGGCAGCGGGCTCATGGCCATGCCGTTTGTGTTCCGGGCGGACGGGATCGCTCTTGGGTTGGCCACCGTAGCCGGCTGCGGCGTGGTGTGCGGGTTTGGTTTCTATCTCCAGGTGCGGGTGTCCAAGTACGTGCCGCCTGGGCAGGCCACCTTTTTCAGCTTGTGCTACTTGGCCTATCCGTGGTTGGCGCTGTGGTTTGACCTTCTCATTGCCTTCAACTGCTTCGGCTCCGGGTTGCTGTACTTGGTGTTGATTGGCGAGTTGATGCCGCAGGTGACAGGCGTGGGCAGTCTGGCAATGTGGGTGTTTCTCCTGCTGTTTGTGCTTGTGCCGCTTTGCTTCAAGCGGCGGTTGGATCTGCTCAAGTACACCCTGGTGTTGGCGTTGGGAGCAATTGCCTACATGGTGTTGCTCGTGGCGGGCTACTTTTTCGTGCACTTGGTCACCGGTCCCCTGGAGAACCGGGGAGCTGTGCACTGGGCCCCTGGTCCGGTGGAAGGCGTGGTGAGCACGTTCAGCGTGCCGGTGTTTGCCTTTGCGGGCCACCAGAATCTGTTCACGATCATCAACGAGGCGCGCGACAAGCTGCTTGGCAACCTCATGACCGTCGTGGGTCTCAGTGTGGTGATTCTGGGGAGCATGTACCTTGCGGTTGGCCTCATGGGCTACTGGCTGTTTGGTGACAAGGTGGGCTCCAACATCATGTTGATGTACAGCAATCTGTGGTACGGTGTTGCTGGCCAGGGTGCCATTGCCTTCATGGTGCTTCTCCTGTTCCCGTTGATGTTCCACCCCACCCGCACCTGTGTGAACAACGTGTACCAGTGGTTGAAGACCGAGTGGGAAGGAGAGCCCTCGTTGCAGACGGTGGTTCTGACAGATCGGTTGGCCACGGCAGCTGCGGCAGGCGAGCACCAGGCTTTGCTTGAGCTGGGCGACTTCCCCGAACAGCTGCCGAACCAGACCCTGACACAGGAAGAGTACGTGATCATCACCCTGGTGTTGTTGATGCTTGCATACTACCTTGCCTTCACCGTCAAGCTGTTTGGGCTAGTGGTGGCGGTGGTCGGAGCCACCGGGTGCACCAGCGTGGCCATGCTTGTGCCTGGAGTGCTTGGGTTCCGGTTGTTGGCCAGCAACCACCGCCAGTACGGCGGCACGTCGCACCCGCTGGACGTGGTGTTCAAGTACCTTGCGCTCGGACTCGCCTTGTTTGGCTGTGCCACCATCGTTGCTTGTCTCTACGCCATCTTCGTGTTGGACTCCTTCTGAGTCCCTAGATCATGCATGCAGTCGCATCACATGCGCAGCGCCGGAGCTGAGGGTCTGTGCCGAAAAGGCGGGGAAGGCGCAGCTCCGTGCCGGATGCAAAAATGCGCTGCCCAAATCCATCAATCAGTCAGTCAACGCACGTCACGCCTCCCCCTTTCCTCACATGTCCAGTGGACCGAGAACGAAACCGTGGGAAGTGGCGCTGGGCACTCTGGCTGCTGTGGCGCTGGGACAGACGGCAGCTCCTGTTGACACGGCTGCATCCACCGCTGGCGGGGCAAGCGCCCTTCCGGCAGCGTTGCCCGACCGCCCGGCGCTGTTGACAACGCCGGGGGTGAGCACCACCTCTCCCTACTCCAGCTACGGCACCGGTGCCGGCGGCATGTACGGCATGGGCGGCATGGGCAGCCTGTACGGCATGGGCAGTCTGTACGGCATGGGCGGGTATGGCATGGGCGGGTTTGGCGGTGGTTATGGCCTGATGTACGGCAGTGGCGGCTACGGGCGGTATGGCTCGATGTATGGCGGCGGCGGCTACGGCATGAACGGCATGAACGGCATGAACGGTATGGACGGCAACGGGGTTGCACAGGGGACGCAGGCCACGTTCCAGTTGATCGAAAGCGTGATTGGTGCCGTTGGTGGGTTTGCGCAAATGCTCGAGGCCACCTACATGGCCACGCACCTGCTGTTTTTCACGATGATCAGCGTGGCGGAGCAGTTTGGCCACTTGAAGCAGGCACTCGGTGGGTTGCTTGGGATCTTTGCCGTCATGCGGTGGCTCCGCAAGCTCAAGGCCAAGATCTCGGGACTGCTGTACGACTTTGGGCTTCTGGTGCGCGAGTTCTCGCGGTTCAGCGAGAAGCAGCTGAAACTCGAGGCCAAGGCACGGCGCGAAAAGGACCCCGGCAGCAAGCGCATCCTGCTCAAGCCGTTGCTCGTGTTCCTTGCAGCCGTGTTTGGCCTTCCGTACTTATTGGGCAAGGTGATCCAGCGGCTTGCAGAGCAGCAGCGCCAGCGGCAGGTGGCTCAGGGGGCGGGGGGTGCCGGAGCCGGTGCTGGCGAGTTGCAGTTTGGCAAGGCGTTGTACGACTTCAACCCCGAGAACCCGCAGGTGGAGACAGAGTTGAAGGCGGGGGAGTTGGTGGCCATCATGACACAGCTCGACCCGCGCGGGCAGCCGCTGGCGTGGTGGCGGGTGCGCAAGCGTGACGGCAAGATGGGCTACGTGCCGGGCAACTACCTCGAGGTGGTGCGGCGGGCCGAGCCCAAGCCGGCGGTCCAGGCCCTCCCCGAGCCGGCCGCTGCCATGCTGGTGGACGAATTCAAGAAGGGCGCGTAGGCATGCACGCCGGTGGGGCACGCCCCCTGCTGGTGCATCTGGCCCCTTCGATGTCTTTACGCCGTGTTCCACACCATACACAACTCATGCATGTCTCATGTCGGTGAACCCGGAAAGGTCTCGACGCATGTAATATCCCATTGTGTGCACACGCGATCGCGCTCCCAAAGGAGGTGCAGGCGTCGCCAGATTGGGACAATTGGCTGCACCTATATAACTGGATCTGCAGCGCGTGCCGGGCAAAACGCGCAAACGCATCTCCGCATTCTGCACCCACCCTCGTTCCTCTGCCTTCTCTCTCCGGTCAGCTGGCAGTGACGCGCTACATCTCCCGACGCCCTCCCTCTCCGGACTCTTTTCCAGCCATGAGCGAATCGATATACTCGGGCGGCCTGCGGCGGAGCAACGCCAGCCTGCGCCACACTGGTCCCTACACAGACGACGACGGACGACAGCCGGGCATGCGCCAGACGCTGTTGGCGGCCAGTCTCCACCAGCACGCTCGCCACACCAAAAAGCTGCCCACCAAGCCGCTGGTCGGTGGCTACCACCTGAACCCCAGCCTGCGCACCAGCTTGAACAACTTGAGCGCGCTGGATTTTGGAGCGTTGACCATGCCACGCGCTCCTGCCTTGCACAAGAAGCGAAGCAGCAAGGGGTTGCCGCCGCATCCGCAGCACCCACACCACCCACACCACCCGCAGCACCCGCAGCACCCGCAGCACCACCACCAACTGCCGTCGGCTCCACAGCCCCAGCCACGGCGGTTGCGGGTGCCGCTGCGGGACGCCATGACACTGAGTCTGCTGCGGCTGCTGTTGCTCCTGCCCTCGATTGCCGAGCAACAGCTCACAGATCGGGTCCAGGAGTTGGAACAGCTCCTTGCTGCAGCTGAGCTGCGGAGCTCCGACCGTCTTCTGCAAGACCCGGAATCGCTTGCTCGTATGAACGAAAACGTGTTGAGTGAGAACGCGGTGCTTATCCGCGAGCGCCAGCGATACCAGCAGCGGATGGCATCCATGGACGACGAGTTGGTTCTGGCGCAGCAGCAGATTGATGAGCTCCAGCACCAGTTGCAGCTGTTGCTGCTGCTGCCCGGCCGCAGCGAGAGCCACACGCTGATTGATACCGAGGGCGAGCCAATGCCTCTGCAGGACAGCACCCCAGGCACGTCGCCAAACCTCTCGCTGCTGGTGCTGCAGGAACTCGTGGTGCTCGATGCAGAGTGGATGCTGCAGCCTTGCTCGGCTGTGGGCGAACTCCCCCGCGAGTTGGACATTCTGAGCCTAAGCTCACGGGCACTGCAGGTGCACATCAAGCCGTTTGTCGTCGAGGGGGGCGAGAAGATCACCACCTGGGTGGACTTTGTGCGCCATCACAAGCGGGTGGTGGCTCTGGCAGCAGCCAAGGAGCATGAGCTCCAGGAAACAATATCCCGGCTTGAGCAGGAGCTTTCGGAACAGGCGGAAACCGTGGCTGCCGTCCAGCAAGAGTACGCCGACGAGCGTGCGGCGCAGGAAGAACAGCACCAGCTCGAGTTGGTGCAGGTGCAGCAGACCATGAAGCAGGGCCACACCAAGGAGTTGCAGGCTGCCCGCAACCTGGCGTTAATGGCGGCCGATAGAGCAGCGCAGCAGCTGTGGGTGGCGGAGGTGCACCGCCTGCACTTGGTGGCACTTGTGGGTGCGGTGGTGGACCGCGACGTGGACACGGTGGCGAGGCAGTTGGCCTCCGAGTACATGGAGTTTGAAGGAGGCGACCACCTGGTGTTGGATGCGTACCAGGAGTTGGCAGAGCTGCCTGAGGCAGTGTCGGCGGTGCCGCTGTCTCCAAAAGCCGAGGGGGCGCTGGAGTCGTCGCCAGAGGCAGCGTTCCGGCTGTTGTTCTTGCTGTTGCTGCTGGCGGCCAGCGCCTCCGACAAAGACAGGCACATTGCCACATTGGCCCGACTCCTCAAGCGGGAGCGGCTTGCCGTGACGAAGCTTTCGGTGCAGCGCGGGGGGGTGGAGGAGGAGGAAGACGACGTGGACGAAGCACTGTCTGTCTCGTCGCCTACAACGATGCGGCCCGTACAGGGGATGTTGACGCCGGCCAGCCTGATGCTTGACATCAACCCCAAGCAGCGGGGGGTGCGGCGGGGCTTGCGCCTTGACGTGGTGGACACGGGCCTGGCGTGAGGGCTGCGGTGTGTATGTTCATTAGACATGGTTATGACCAGCTGGAGGTTAGTAAGGGCAGGAGCTTTGCACCCAGCCAAACGTCAGAAACTTTGCAACTCTCGTCCACGGCAAGTGCGACCCAACCATCTTTCCAGGAAGGTGACGCGGCCTCAGAGCTTGACTCTATGTTTGCTTGGTTGTCTCATCATTTGAGAGGCGGGATGCGGTTGCCCAAGGCACTCGGCGGCACCTCCCGGCAGAGCTTCTGCACCACCGGTCTGTCCCGCAGAGGCGGTTCGATGTGGGCGGCCCGGCATGTTTGACCATGCAAGTTCCCACCGGAACCGGGCCGGTAAAAAGTGGGTGGCGTCCATAGGCCAAGAGTGAGCTCCATTGGGTTCACGGCGCAAGCCGCGGTTGTAATAACTTTCGTTTGGGACACACAGCCCGTCGTCGACAGATCACTGCGCCGGTGCAAGCACCAACGCAGGAACACAACCACGGGAGGAGGGTGGACTGGCCGCCAGACAGCAAGCACTCAGCAGCACCGGCTGGCAAAGAGCCGTCCGCGGCACCCGGAACGACACACCACTGCCACGGTCGAGTCAAGTGCTCAAGAGGAGCAAACCGAAGCAATGGAGCCGAGTCTGGACCACAGGCAGTCTCTGCGTAGACACCGTTGCAGCCTGGCGAGTGCAGCACGGCTGGCGGCTGGTGGCCACTTCCCTCCCGCGGCTAATGGTGGGGTGACACCATTGCGTTTCCGCGGTAAGACAGGAGACTTTCCCCGAAGCTAGTGTGGCACCAGAAGTGCGCCGTAGGCTTCGAATACAATCCCTTTGGCTATGGACACGGGAAAAGAGAGGCAGGTGGGTGGCGCGGAAAAAATTGCTGGCGCGGGCAGCGGCCGCGGACAGCGGGCCTGGTGTGGGCACGCCCGGGGTTCTGGCGGAGCGGCGGGCATCGGAGCGGGCGAGCATCGCAGAGCGCCTGTCTCACACGCACCGCCATCTCCACACACCAATGAGCGCGGACTACTGGTGCTCGACGCAGCGGCTGCAGTGGAAGTACACGCGCGAGCTGCTTGCGGCGGTGCGCAAGCAAACGGCAGCGGTGGAGCTGCGGATGGCCGAGCGCGGCGAGATCTCCAGGGCCGCGGTGCCATACGACACGCCAACGCGGATCTTTCTCCACCTGTTGGTGCTCAAGCTCGGGCAGCGGTTGGGAGTGCGGCAGGTTGCGGTGGCCACGGCCAATGTGTACTGCACCCGTTTCCACACGCTGACGCTGATCAAGGAAACCAACCCGTACCTTCTTGTGGCGACGTGTGTGTACTTGGCGTGCAAGATCGAAGAGTGCTCGCAGCACATCCGCACGGTGGTGAGCGAGGCGCGTGGGTTGTGGCCAGACTGTATCCCCAACGACGCCACCAAGGTGGCTGAGTTTGAGTTCTACCTCATCCAGGAGTTGGACGGCTATTTGGTGTTGCACCACCCGTACCGGCTGTTGGTGCAGATGCACCGGGTGTTGGGCACCGCCAAGCTCCGGGTGGATAGCGGGGCCGGTGTGGCCAGTGCCTCGGCAACCGCAAGTGCCAGCGGAGCGGCAGAAGCAGCGGCAGCAGCGGCGGCAGCAGCGGTGGCGGCCACGCCAGCCAGCGAGCCCGGAATCGAGCTTCTGGCAAACAGCCTCCAGACGTGCTGGTCCATCATCAACGACCTGTACATCACCGACCTCCACTTGTTGTACCCGCCGCACATTGTGGCAGCGGCAGCGGTGTTCATGACCACGGCGTTCTGCGGGGGGGGCGCCGGCACAAGCGAGGACGCGGTCGGCAGCTCGGGCGAGAGTGCGGTGGACGAAAACGGCACCAATGGACCCTTCCCTGCCTTTGCAGACCTTGAGGACATGCTGCAGTTTATTGCCCTGCCGGTGCTGGTTCTGGAGACGCTGGTGCCCAAGACCACACTACCGACAACCCCCACAGCCGCGCTCCAGGCCGATCTACGGATGGACCGGCTTGCCAAGTGGATGGGTGCCACCAACATCAACCTTGCCGAAGTGGTGGACGCTGTCCAGGAGCTCTTGGCCTTGTACGCCAGCTGGGAGCGCTACGACGAGGGGGCGGTGAAGCGGACGTTGGCAGCCATGCTCCACGACTGAAACACACGCACCCACTGGAAGCTGGCCGCGAGACGCAGGATATTTTCTCCACGCTTGCGCTTCCATGAACTACAACTTTGTGGCGGCAGACCCGGATCTGGAGAACGAGCAGCGCAAGCAGCACAGCCGTTTGTACCGCTATGCGCAGACCGTGTATCCCTCGGCAGCAATGGCCGGGGCGCTCTTGGCCGTGGGGGTCTCCAAGCAGAAACCGTGGGAGGTGGTGCGGCCGATCAAGCGGCACAGCACCCTGCTGCTGATCCTGCGGCTGTTTCTCTTCCGCAACTACACGGCGCGGGCCATGGTGCCGCCCTCGGCATCAACGTGCTACACGTTCGGGTTGGGTTTCGCCGTGAGTGTGTGGCTCAACTACATGGACCTGGTGGACCAGGCGTGTGGCAACAGCACCTTGTGGTCGCTGGTGTATCTTGTGCTGCAGCGCAAGCACTTGTTCAGCCGAACGGCGGGGGTGGTGCTGTGGGGGCTTGGGGCAATGGCGGCCGGGAACTTGGTGATCAACTACGTGGGGTACCGGTTGGGCCAGGGCAAGGTGTTTGGTTCCATCAACCTGTATTTCTAGCAGAACCGGGTGTTGGTGCCGATGTGAGATTGCATTGGGGGAGGAGGGGCCGAGGGCTGGTTGGTCGCTGCGGGAGTGCGCCCTCGCGTACATAAATAGGGGAAGAAGGGGTGGCGGGCCACAGAGTCTGCCACCCACTCCCGAGTCCACGAAATCATGTGTTGGACACTCTAGTGGTGCTCGCCGTGCTCGCCGTGCTCGCCGTGCTCGCCGTGGCCGCTGGGCTTCAAGAAGGCCCACTCGTACGCACAGTACACGGCAAAGGCACCCACGCCCCAGGTGAGCCCAGGGAAGGCGCCCTGGAACCGAGCAGCACGGGTGAACGGGCCCTGGTAGCGCCACGCGTGTCTCTTGGCCCACGGGTCGTTGGAAGGGTGGGACATTTGGGAGTGGAGGTGGAGAAGGTTGGGCGGTGTTTTATTGGCCAATCCGAGCAGCTGTGCACGGGAGGCGGTGGCGGCACGACGCAGTCCCACGCATGCGTCTGCATGCAGCAGTGGCGAAACAGCCATAATAGTGGCAAAAAAAATATATGTAGGCGCAGAAACCGCACCGAGATAAAGGGCAAGCAGCCGAGCAACGGTTGCGGGAGGATCGGAGTACAAGAAGCACGCCCCAAGCCACGTGTGTTGCGAGTCCTTCTTCTTTTTCGGTGTTGAACGGGGATGGATCCACTTGATGAATACGACACGAGCGGTGGCGGCGGCCACGGTGCCCGCGCCGGTTCGCCTGAACCCAGCGTCTCGGTGCCTCCGTCGCCCCCCCCACCGCCGCAGCTGTTCATTGTTGGAAGCGAGTCTGAATCCGGGCTGGAGGCCGTGTCCTCCGACTCCGATCTCGACTCTCTCAGCGAAAGTGACGACGAGGTTGACTACCTGACCCACATCCTCAAGGAGATCCAGGACGGCACCTACACCTGCCTCGTGTGCACGAGCGAAATCGACCCGCAGCTGCGGGTGTGGCTGTGCAACGCGTGCTACCGCGTGTACGACCTCGGATGCATCCGCGGGTGGGCGCAGCGGGATCTGCAGCGGCAGCTGGCCGACAACACCAACCGCAACTGGCGGTGTCCCGCGTGCAAGCACCAGTCCACCAAGATCCCCACCACCTTTACCTGTTGGTGTGGCAAGCAAAAGGACCCGGAGCCGAATCACTTGTTGCCGTTCAGCTGCGGCAACACGTGCGACAAGAAGTACGCCGACTGCATCCACAAGTGCGCCAGCCAGTGCCACCCAGGAAGACATCCGGTGTGTTCGGCCATCGGACCGGTTCTCAGGTGCAACTGCGGCGAGGAAGAACGTCAGTGGCCGTGCACCCTCACGCCGTACAGAGACAACTGGCTGTGCGGCAAGCCGTGCACCGACCACGTGTGCGACCTCCACGGGCCATGCCCCAACTTTGGCACCTGCCACCGCGGCTTGTGTGGCAAGTGCACCCAGGGAGTGGACGCCAAGTGTTACTGTGGCCAGCTGAAGCGCTCGGTGCCCTGTTGGCAAACCGTGCCCGCAAGAAGCACCACCAGCACTGCTTCCTGGATTGGCAACTACGCCTGCAACCGCCGCACCACCGTGACGTTTGACTGCGGGGTGCACCAGGAAACAGTGGAGTGCCAGCCCCTTCTGGAGCTGCTCCTCACCCCTCAGTGCCTGTTGTCTCCGGGAGCCGTGTCCACCTGTCCCTGCGGACAGCACCCAATCGAGCTGCTTCTTGGTGGCCGGCAGCGGGAACGGTGCACAGACCCGGTGCCTGAGTGCGACCTGGTATGCAACAAGCCACTCCCCTGTGGCCACCGCTGCCTCCTCAAGTGCCACGCCGGCGAGTGTCAGTGCCACAGCGTGCTTGAGGTCAAGTGTCGCTGTGAGCAGCACAACTTCCTTGTTCCGTGTGGCTTCCTCCGAGCCGGGGAAGAGGCGCGGTGCACCCGCAAGTGTACGGCGTTGCTCAACTGCCGCCGCCACGTGCACAACCTGGAGGTGTGCTGTAAGGGTGAGCCCATGTACCTCCGTCGGGAGCGCGAGCGCAAGAAGCTGCGGCGGCGTGGCGAGTTTGGAGGCCACAGCTCCCATGACGAGCTCAACATGACGATGGAGGCGGAGCACATTTGCCTCAAGCTGTGCGACCGCATGTTGCTGTGCGGGTTGCACCGCCACTCCGAGGCCATGTGCCATGCCGGGGCGTGTCCACCGTGTCTCGAGCTGCTGCCGGACGACGCGGTGTGCAACTGCGGCAAGACGGTGATTCCTGCCCCCGTGCGGTGTGGCACCAAGTTGCACTGCGACCACCAGTGCGTGCGCGAAACACCGTGCGGACACCGGCGGGAGTTCCACAAATGCCACCCTGACGACGTGGCGTGTCCCAAGTGCACTTTTCTGGTGGAGGTGGAATGTGACTGCGGCAAGCAGATGCTCACCAACGTGCCGTGCTTCAAGCGCAACGACCGCAACCTGTGCGGTCGTGCGTGCGGCATGGCCATGGCATGCGGCCATCCGTGTGAGAAGATCTGCGACCGGCTCTGTACGGCTGAGGGAAAGCACAGCGTGCGGTGCACCAAGGAATGCCACAAGGTGCGGAGCGTGTGCCCGCACTTTTGCCGTCTCCAGTGCCACCACTCCCGGCTGCAGCAGAACCCGCAGGTGCTGTTGTGCGACAAGTACTTGTGCCAGGAGCGGGTGATGGTGCAGTGCGCGTGCAAACGCGTGCTGAAGATGGTGCCGTGTGCGGCGCTGATGGAGTCGAGCAGCGCCATCGGCACGGTGTTGGAGTGCGACGAGGTGTGCGCAGCCGAAGCACGCGACCGTGAGCTTCGGGCGGCGTTTGATCTCCCGGACAAGGGCGAGGAGGCGGGGTTTGTGAACCCATACCCGGAGGAGGTGGCGGCGGTGTACGCCAAGCAGTGGAAGTGGTGTCTGCTGGTGGAGATGCAGCTTGCACGGTTGGTGCAAGAGAACACACCGATGCTGCAGGAGGTGGAGGAGGCCCAGGCGGTTGCGGGGCTGGCCCGCAAGGTGGTGCACTTTGGCGCCATGAACCACGCACAGCGCACGTTTGTGCACCAGCTTGCCGAGTGCTACCAGATGTACCTGGAGCTGCAGGACCGCGAACCGCACCGGAGCGTGTTTGTCATGTTCCAAACGGGGCGGTCGGCCAAGCCGGCATACACGTTGGCAGCGGCGGCACGGTTGGAGCAGGAGCAGGAACAGGCACGGCGGGAACAGGAGCAGCTGCGGGCAATGGACGAGGTGGTGGGTGCTGGCAGCAACACCACGCCGCAGCCGAGCGAGGAGAGCGAGACGGGCGAGGCGCCGGTGGTGTGCAACGCGGTGGTGTTCACCGACTGTTTCTTTGGCATCACGGTGGCGGACTTTGAGCGGGAGTTGGAACACTTGGTGGCCCGGCTGTCGATCCCAGAGCCCGAGTTTGTGTGTGTGCTGGCGCTGGTGTTTGTGTTGCACTCGCGGCTGGAGCTGGTGGTGGTGCCGGAGGTGGTGCGGCAGGCAAGCGTGGACATGAAGGCTACGGTGCGCAGCCGCAGCTTGGCGTTCGGGTGCTCGACCGGCCGCTACACCACCGCCGGCGGGTTGGAGTACGTGGATCTGGGGTTCCAGGAGGTGCGGTCGCGCCACAGCAGCAAGCGCGGAACACCGCGCGACGTGACGCCGGTGGTGGAGGTGCCCAGCACGAACTCCTACTTTGCGGCCTTGGTGTGAGGGGTGCGGGAGGCATGGTGGCGGGGCGGTGGTGCCGGAGCGGGCCCTACATTGGAACACGGAACGGACTCGTTTCAGGGCGTTCTGCACAGCCGCACATGGATGAGAACACGTCAGGGGTTTATGCAGCTGGCGTGTGGTTTGGACAGCCCCGGCAGGGAGGTCTCAGCCCCCCCTTGTGTAGGACGGGTGTGTCCGTGTGTCGGGGCGGCCGCCCTGCGTCGCATACAGTAGCAGCGGCACTGCCCAACTGGCAACAAGAACCTCGCTGCTCAGCCCACCAACGTCGTTTACGCGCCCTGTCCGGTTTTTTTTTTCCACGCGCAGGTTCAGACCACAACGTGGACCACCTATTTTTGATTAGCGGCGAACACCCTACCGCCGCTCCTGCCCTCGCTGCGCCCTTCTCCACCGTTTGTGCGCATGTCATATACACTGGGGTTTCTGTCGCCGCTGAATGGCGACACCAAGGCCCACCACCGGCCGAACACAGCGTCCCAGGCAGCCAAGGGGCTGCGCAAGGCGGCTGTGGGCGGCACGGGGTCGACCGACGACCGCTACGAGCACCTGACGCGTGCTGCTATTGAACGGGCACAGGTGCCGATAGCGGCGCTGATTGTGGGGGCGTTGTTGGTGGCGGATCAGGTGCCGCGGTTCCGCAATACCACGTCGAAGTTTCTCCATCTCCAGTACCCGATCCGAGGGGAAGACGGGGGGGTGGAGTATGGTATTGGCAAGGCAGATGCCTACTTTGTGGTCACGTGGGTGGTGGTGCTCACGTTCATCCGGCTGTTCCTCATGCACTACGTGCTCGCGGCGATTGCGCGTGCGCGCCAGATCAACCTGCGCAAGGCGCGGACGCGGTTTGTGGAGCAAGGGTGGATGGTGACGTATTACACAGTGCTGTGGGGGTACGGGATGTGGCTCTACTGGCACGCAGACTACTGGCTCAACTGCGACTACTTGTACATTGGGTGGCCGTATCTGCCGATGGCGGGGCTGTTCAAGGCATATTACCTCGTCCAGACAGCGTGCTGGATACAGCAGATCTTTGTGTTGAACGTGGAGGAGCGGCGCAAGGACCACTGGCAGATGTTCAGCCACCACATCATCACCGTGTTGTTGTGCACGTTGCTGTACGCCGAGTACTTTACAAAGATCGGCCATGTGATCTTGGTGATCATGGACTTTGGGGACATCTTCCTCTCGGGCGCCAAGATATTGAAGTACCTTGGGTTCACCACTGCGTGCGATGTGGCCTTCAACCTATTCTTTGTCTTGTGGGTGGTTTTGCGGCACGGCGTGTACAACTACGTGTACTACCACAGCTTGTTCCGGGCCCAGGCCCTCATGGAGCACAGCAGATGTGATGTGGTCCAGGCGGGCTCTGGCCCGTGCTGGACGCCGGCCCAGTTCCGCGTGTTCTACTCGCTTTTGGGCGGGTTGCAGTTGATCACGATTGCCTGGTTTGTGATGATTCTCCGCGTGGCGGTGAAGGTGGTGACCGGGAAGGGGGCCGAGGATGTCCGCAGTGACGAGGACGACACGGACGAGGAGGTGGAAACAGAGGTGGAAACAGAGGTGGACGAAAAGCAGAGCTCGTAGTCGCTACACAGCGTTGCCATACACAAGGAAACCAGCGAGACGTGGTCACATGATCCAGGCGTGACCACATGATCCAGACGTGGCTTGGCTGGAGAGTGGGGGATGAGCTGGGAGGGTGTTGTCGTGTTCACCAACACGATAAGTGTATACGGTGTAAACTGACAAAACGCAGGTGAACGCAAGTGAACGCAAGTGAACGCACACGGGAGCAAAACACACGCGGCACACGCGACACGGCACGCGACACGGCACGCGACACACCCCACAACACCTACTGAAAGTCTCCTGAAACGTCGTTGCATTGACTATTGTACATTCCATTGCTTGCAATGGACAACTTAACCACCGAAACCGTACAAGGTGCGGCCCTGTCTCTTCAAGGCGTACACCACGTCCAAGGAAGTAACCGTCTTTCTCTTGGCGTGCTCGGTGTAGGTGACGGCGTCGCGGATGACGTTCTCGAGGAACGACTTCAACACGGCACGCACCTCCTCGTAGATCAAGGCCGAGATACGCTTCACACCACCTCTGCGCGCAAGACGGCGGATGGCGGGCTTGGTAATGCCCTGGATGTTGTCTCTCAAGATCTTTCTGTGACGCTTGGCACCGCCCTTGCCCAAACCCTTACCGCCTTTACCTCTGCCAGACATTGTTGTTGATGTAGTTGGGAAACGAGACGGGATGTGAGGGGCCGGTGGGGATTATATAACCACCACCCACCACCGTGCAGCACCCACGCCAACACGCTCCACCTGCAGGCGTGCGTGTGTGCGTGTGTGCGCCGCGTAGACCACACACACGCACAAACACACGCAGCCACGCTCGCGTTGGCGTTGGTGTGTGTGCATATGCACACGCCCACCGCGTTTGTGAGGCACGCGTGCACAAAAACACGCAGCGGCGCACGCTGCACCGTAAAAACAGGCACGCGCACCGTGCGTCACACGCACGCCGCAAAACACACACACACGCAAACAAACAACCGCGTGCTCGCGTGCGTTTCCCCTGTTGCTGGTATATAACTCCCCGCGCCACTCCCCATCTGCCCCCCTTACTCAACCATGGCGAGAACCAAGCAGACCGCTAGAAAGTCCACGGGTGGCAAGGCCCCCAGAAAGCAGTTGGCCTCCAAGGCTGCCCGCAAGTCGGCCCCCTCCACCGGCGGCGTGAAGAAGCCCCACAGATACAAGCCCGGTACCGTGGCTCTCCGTGAGATCCGTCGTTTCCAGAAGTCCACCGAGCTCTTGATCCGCAAGCTCCCGTTCCAGCGCTTGGTGCGTGAGATTGCCCAGGACTTCAAGACCGACTTGCGTTTCCAGTCCTCTGCTATCGGCGCCTTGCAGGAGTCCGTCGAGGCCTACCTCGTGTCTCTCTTTGAGGACACCAACTTGTGCGCCATCCACGCCAAGCGTGTCACCATCCAGAAGAAGGACATCCAGTTGGCCCGCCGCTTGCGCGGTGAGCGCCTGTAAACGTGCATAGTAGCGTGCCCTTGACGTGCCTCGCTGTCTATGAACATGTGTACATTAGTAAACGATACGGCCAAATCTCGTGTACCTAAGTCTTTGGCGCTGCTCACGCGTCTGTCTCCCACTCCAACTCGTGGCCCAGCGCGGTCTTGACCTCTCCGCGGAGCGTTTCTGTCAACAGCAGCCCGTCGCGCAAGCTGATCCACCGGCCCCGCACCAAGTCGTACCGGTTCGGGCCAGAGATGGGACTCGACAGCCAGATCTGGCGGTTGGGTGGCTGCTTGTTGATCACATACAGTCCTGCCGGCGGCAACTCCACCAGCATCACCCCCTGCGACAAGTCGCTCTCGACCCTCGGGTACACCTCCCCAAGCTGCTCCAACGAGTCAAAGAGCAGCTCGAGGTACTCGTCCGCCGCGTGGTGGAACTGGTTGACCAGCACCTCGTCGATGGCTGCTTCTTCGGTGCCAAAGGTCGTGTGCACGTCCGGACCCGCCCGGACAGCGCGGCTCGCCGAAAACGCCCGGACCGCCACGGGAGCCCGCGCACAGGCAGGCCAGCCCCTCAATGCCCGGGCCGTCCGCAACGTGGAGGCATAAATAGGACGCAACATGGTGTGGCGTTCTGGTGTGATCTTGGAGCAGGCTCTGTTGGTGCGTGCACACTCAGCACCGTGTCCTGCAGCGTGTGTCCTTGCGCCGTGCTACTGCGTCGAGCCGCTCCGCCGTTCCCGACGCAACCGCTGTTCCCGACACAACCGCTGTTCCCGACACAACCGCTGTTCCCGACACGGCCGCTGTTCCAGCTCCACCCCTCCTCCCCCCCAACATGTCTGTGCTCTTTGCTCTTTACATCACCTGCTGCCTCGTGGTGTGCTTCGTGCTTGCCCTCCCCAACCTCAACCACATCATCAAGTACAAGTTCCAGAAAAACACAAAGGATGCCGACTACTACAAGAAGAAGGGCCAGGCGGCGCAGTACGTCGCCAACAACAAGCAGGTGCTGTACGAGGGATACGTGCCGGTCGACGAAGTGGCAGACATGCACCGCGAGCAGGAGGCGGCCATTCTGTCGTCCCTGTTGCGCCTGCGCATCAGAGAGGTGGGACTGGCCACCATGGGCGACATCCCCTTGAAGGCCACGTTGGAGGGTGTTGCCAAGCCTCGCCGCAGAAACCCCGTTGTCTCCGCTTCCGCCAACCGCGACCCCAGCGCTTTCGACTACAACATCGAGGACTTGAGCGACTAGCCTGGGGATCGGTAGACCGCCATGAATAAGCACGACTCGCCCCCAGACACCCCATGCGTTTCCCACCCCCCTCCACACGCTCCAGCCAGCACCCTCCTTCCTCCCGCCCTGGACCTGTCGCCACGGCCGCCCGAGTCACTGCACAAAAAAAATCTCCTCGTCTCATCAACAAAACCCCACCCGCCACCGGCACGTTCCAGTTCCTGCGAGCGCACCCCGTCGACACCCACCACTGCTGAGAACCACCCTCCACATTCTCAGTGACACCTGTGTTGTTTGCGAGTGTTCATGCGCCACAGAGGTTCCCCCAGCCTGCCCCCAGCCTCGCTCAACCCACTGCCCAGCGCCTCCAAGCTCTACACGCCGCGCCGCGTCCCGCTCCCCTCCCTAGGCACGTCCGGCTGGATCTGTGTCCTCATTGCTGCTGCATATTCCATCACAACGACGTCGCGAAACCTCGTTGCGCTTGCGTCCACCGCTGCTGTTGTCTTTGTGACCTACAAACTCGTTGCTCCCTTGTTGGCCGACTCCACAAAGGACGAGGACGACTCTGACCTGCTCGACACCACCTCTCCCCCCAACACTGGGATCCAGTCCAAACTCGCCAGTGCCATGAGCAGTCTCACCAGCGGTGCCGCCTACCTCTACGGGCGCCTGACAGGCCAGGACCAGCAACCCCAGCGGCCGCGGTATGGGTTTGGCCGCCGCAAGGGGTTGGCGTACGACGGTTCCCGCGAAACACGCCATGCCGCCAAGGTGGCCGAAGCCAGCGGCGGTGCCATCGGTGGACTCCACAACAGCTCCAACCAATGTTTCATGAACTCGGTGTTGCAGCTGATGCTGCTGTGTGTCGAGTTGAACGACTTTTTGGATCTGTACGTGGACTTGGAGCACAAGAACGACACTCCGTTCCTGTTCAAGCTCCTGAACCTCCTCAAGGTGTTGAACGGGGAGTACGAGCAGCGGCTGCGGACATACACAACCGACGCCTTGTTGGACGTGATGAAAGACGCACCCCGCACCAACTTCTTGGGACACCAGGACCAGGAGGATGCCCAGGAGTTCTACCAAAACGTGATGAAGAACGTCGAGCGCGAATTCAAGCTGCAGCAGAAGCGGAACACCTCGCCGAGCCTGTCGGCTGGTGACGAGAGCACCGAGGAAGAGAGCACCGAGACATCGGAGAAGCACCCCGAGGATGCCTCTCTGTCGTCCGCGAGCTCGCCCATGCTGTCCCACGAGCTGCCTGCTGCCCAGGAGGAATTGAGCGGCTCCCCCACCCCTTCTGCCGACGAGAAGCAGGACAAGTACGTTCCGGCCTCGCCCCTGTTCCTCACCGGCATTGACCGGTTGACCGAACAGGGCAAGGTGGCTCTTCCGGCGCACCATGTGGACCCCAATCTTCCTAGCGACTTTGACAAGGTGTACACACTTGACTTGGTGACGCCGGTGGATGGGATTCTGGCCGAGCGGATTGGTTGTCTCCAGTGTGGGGAAATGGGTGGTGTGCGGTACCAGGTGATTTCCGGAGTTGGGTTGACGCTTCCGCAGCCGACACGCCAGAGTGGGTTTTATTATGGCCGCGTGGGCATGGGGGAGCAGTACGAGATGGAGCAGTTGTTGCGCGAGTGGACCAAGCCGGAGATCATCGAAGGGGTCACCTGTAACCGCTGCGCGTTGCAGCAGAACCGCGACCTGGTGTTGCAGTGGTTGGAACAGCATCCCGAGGGTCTGGAGAAGGCTGCTGCTATGTTCAAGCTCCGGCTTGCGCAGCTCGACGAGGTGTTGGCGTTGCCCATGGTGGCAGACGAGGTTTACGAGAAGTTGCGCAACACCACCCATGTGGACAAGGTGAAGAAGCTGAAGCAAATCTTGTTCAGCCGCCCTCCCCCGGTGTTGAACATCCACATCAACCGGTCTTATTTTGATCCGAGCACCTACGCCCTTCGGAAGAACGATGCGCTTGTGCTGGTGCCGTTGAAGTTGCATTTGGATGACTGGGTGGCGGTGCCCGAGGACATTAGCTTGGACGCGCGGTTGCCGTTCCGGAAGCAGGACTTGGGCAGAGTGCCGCTGCCAGAAGAGCAGGCGGCGCAGGAAATCGAGCCCAGGGTTGTTCCCGACAGCGACGAGGAGGAGGAAGAGGAGGAGGAGGAGGAGGAGGAGGAAGAGGAGGAGGAAGAGGAAGAGGAAGAGGAAGAGGGGAGTGTGGAAGGACCGTCGACAGCTTCGGATGCTGTCTCCATTCCTGTCGCCCCCGAGGATGTGGAAATGGAGGATGAGCCTACCAACGAACCCACAGAGCTGGAGGAGCCAGCGGCAAAGAGACCTGCGCCATCCCCCGCTCTGCCAGCCAGCCCCACGCCTCTCCCCACCCGTCCTGACGGTCCTCTCACCTATCACCTCAAGCTGGTTGTTGTCCATCTGGGTCTCCACAACTACGGCCATTATGTCTGCTACCGCAAGTACCGCGGGGTGTGGTGGTACATCAGCGACGACGATGTGTACGTGGTGACGGAGCTGCACTTGAACAACTTGCGCGGAGTGTTCATGGTGTACTACGAAGTGACACCCAGCCCTGAACCTACCGTGGAGGTGGCACTGGAAGAACTGGAGGAGGAAGAGGAAGAAGAGGAAGAGGAAGAGGAGGACACGCTCCAGCCCAGCACTCTCCCGCCGACTGCAGGCAGCATTGACTTGGACGCTGCCGCGGCCGAAAGCGACCTGGACGACTACGGTGCCACCACCGCCAGCGCCACTGCCAGTGCCGGTTTGTAGCCTAAGCACAAGACTCTCGGCCCACAGGACTCTCAGCCCCATTGCGTTCTGGCGTGGGTGCAGGACGCGCCTCCGGTGCAGGATGCGGGGTTGGCGGATTTGCTCGTTCGCATCGTTGCGTGACTAATCCGTTTGCCTCAGCCCGCTGTTCATTGAATGCCGAACCGAATCCGGACGCTGAAGCCCGACAACGAGGCGGCCATCAACCGGGAGGTGCAGGAGTTCCCGCCTGCCCAGACCGCCGACGAAGATGCGTATTTCCGGCAGCACCAGCCGCCAGAGTACCTTGACGAGATGGGCGAGCAGATCAAGCAGTTCCTCGCAGTGCACCAGCACACCGACCGCAAGGTGGCATTGGTCACGTCGGGCGGCACCACAGTGCCCTTGGAAAACAACACGGTGCGGTTCATCGACAACTTTAGCGCTGGAACGCGCGGTGCCACGCTGACCGAGTACTTCTTGGAGATGGGCTACGCGGTGATCTTTCTCCACCGCGAGTTTCTGCTCTTGCCCTACAGCCGGCACTACTCCCACACCACCAACTGCTTTTTGGACTACATGGAGGAGCGGGACAACAAGGTGGAGATCAACCTGCTGTACGCCGAAGAGATGTTGGGCGTGTTGCGCAAGTACCACCGTGCACAGGCGCAGCAGTTGTTGCTTCTTCTTCCGTTCACCACCGTCAACCAGTACTTGTACACGTTGCAGTTGGCCAGCAAGTTGTTGCAGCCGGTGGGGCCGCGGGCATTGTTCTATCTTGCCGCGGCCGTGAGCGACTTCTTTCTCCCACTGGCGCGGATTCCCGAGCACAAGATCCAGCTGCAGCTGAGCGGCACGTTGGTGGTGAACTTGGAGCCGGTGCCCAAGTTTCTCCGGCGCTTGGTGGACCTGTGGGCACCCAGCGCGATGATTGTGCTGTTCAAGTTGGAGACAGACAGCTCCATCTTGATCTCCAAGGCACGGGGCGCGCTCGAGCGCTACCAGCACCAGTTGGTGATTGGCAACTTGCTCCAGACCCGCAAGAACGAGGTTGTGTTTGTCACCATGGATCTGGAGGAGTGGGTGCGCTTGCTGCCGCTGCAGCAGGAGCAGCGCGTGGAAATCGAGCTGTTGTTGGTGCCCAAAGTGGCATATGTGCACGAGCAGTGGCAGCAACAACATACCGCTTAGATCGCGGTGCCGCACGCTCTAGGTTCTCGGTTGCATATGCCATTACACCCCGCCTCATGTGCTGTTCCACCACCAGGCGGTGGCTTGGTCCAAACCTTGGCCTGCCCGGGGCGCCGCATAGCAACACCGGCTAACCGCTGCGCAGCGCCTTCTCGGTCTCCGCACCCCCCGCACCCAGCCGGATCCTCGCCCACTGCCTCAGTTCGGTTCGTGCAGCGTGGTGCAGGGATCAGCGGTATGTGGGATTGTCTGTATGCGGGAGCTGCGTAAGGTTTCCGTTAACGTTCCCCGTTCTCTTGCCGGGTACAAACCGCTGCTCCGCCCTTCTGTGCGAGCCCCTTGCGAGCCATTGCCCCAATCCCCTCTCGCCGCGTCCCCTCACCCGCGCTCTCCAGCGGTCCTTCTCCATAGTCACCGACGCCCATCGACGCGCGTGTCCGTTTTCCTGCTTAGCCACCCTTGCATATACCGGCCGCATCTGTTAACATCATCTGCCTGGTTTCCCCTTTTCGCGTGCACTCACTGAGCGTCGATCTGCTGGCGCTTCCCATCGCCTGAACAACACCCCAACGGCCTTGTGCACCTTCGTTGGGTCTGCATCCCACTGTCCTTGTCTTTGCTGCGCTCCCGATCCAATCCCGATCTGCACGCCCCCCAATCACACCCCTCCCCCACAACACGCCCAATCCCGGCGGCGCACACTCCAGGCCCAGTTCCACCCAACAACGAGTTCCAGAGGAATCTCTCCGTTTCCACGGCAGCCCCGTGCCCCCAGCCCCGTTTCTTTCTGCACTTCCTCCTCTTTACTGCATTTCGCACCAATGGTGTCAGACTCGCCGCCACCGTCACCTCCGCCGTTGTTGCTGCTGCTGCCGCCGCTTTCTCCGTTACGTCTGCCATCGACCCGCATTCCCCCAATGTCGTCACTGCCGCTGCTGCTCCCAGCCATGCCACAGTTGCCCGAGCGCCCCCAAACACCCGCAGCAAAGGCGCCACACCGCACCGCCAACAAGGCCACCCGGCCCACCACCCGGCCCACCAACAAACCAACCCACAGAGCCCACGCCACCAAGGGCGGCCGTGAAATGTCGGACCGCATTGTCCACGTCAGCGGCTTGACCAAGGCCGTGGACGATGCCACGTTGACCGCAGCATTCCTGGCGTACGGCACGGTGGTGTCCACCAAGATACGGTTTGACAAGAACCGCCACGGCCTCAACTATGCCTTTGTGGAGATGGCCCACCCGGACGAGGCGGAGGGGGCATTGCGAGGGTTGAACAAAACCTTGCTCGACAATTCGCCCATCCAGACCAACTGGGCGTACCAGCTGCTCCAGGCGTCGCCGCTGGACACAGTCAACTTGTTTGTGGGCGACCTCCTGTTGGACGTCGACGATGCGGTTCTCCTCAAGGCCTTTTCGCACTTTTCTTCCATCCAGGAGGCCCATGTGATTTGGGACATGAACCTGGGACGGCTGCGCGGGTACGGGTTTGTTCTGTTTGCAAGCCCCGCCGAGGCAGAGCAGGCCTTGGTCCAGATGCACGGACAGCAGCTCAAGTCCCGGCCAATGCGCGTAAGCCGCGCTCATGCCAAACAGCCCAAGATCAAGCTGCCCATGCTGTATGCACACATGGCCGTGCCGTTCCAGCAGCCCGTGCTTGGCACCCTTCCCCAGCAGCTTCCAGTGGCACCCCATCCTTACGACCCGCATGGCCGGTTTATGCCGCTGCGGGTTGTGGCTGGGGGGGTGCCCTCTTCGGTGGTTGCTGCTGCGATTGCCGCGGCGCCGTCCACTACCCCCATCCCCGGGGCCGCGGCCGCACCCGAGAGCTACTACTCGGCACTGCAAGCCGCGCTGCCGTTCCCCGCCATTGTTCCGTCGCCCCCGGGCCACAGTGCAGCCCTGGCAGCCGCGGCCCAGGCCTTCAGTCCGAGCGTGGTGCAGATGCCGTATGTAACCCCTGTTGTGTCGTCTGCCGGGCGGCTGTACGACGAGGTGATGCGGCTGGCACCGCAGTGGCAGTCCACGGTGTACTTGGGCAACTTGTCGCCCACCACCACGCAGAACGACTTGTTTCCCTTGTTGCTGCTGTTTGGCTACATCATCACCTTCAGTCTCCTCCCGGACCGCGGCTGCGCCTTTGTCAAGTACGACACCCACGACCGGGCAGCGTTTGCCATTGTGCTGTTGTCCGGGTTCAACGTGAACGGACGGCCGTTGCGGTGTGACTGGGGCCGGGAGCGGCCTGGACGCAATGCCGGCTACGCCTAGACAATCGCACACACCTAGACAGCGCGTCTCGGCACCCCCGCCGGCTCGCAGCTGCGCGTGTTCCGCCGGCGGCTCCTGCACGCTGCCGCGGCTCCTGCACGCTGCCGCGGCTCCTGCACGCTGCCGCGGGATGACGCAGTGTGATTATGCACCTCGGGGAGCCGATCAAGGTTTCGCTCTCGCCACGAGTTGCTGTTCTCGCCTCCACCGGCTGCTGGACTGCTTTGTTCCACAACGTGCTCTTCTCATGCGGCTCTGGAGGGATCTTTCTGCTCTACGGCGCAGCGGCACGGCTCCCCGCCGCCTCTCCACACTCAGGCGCTCGCGGGTGGCGAACGCCCTCCCGTTTTCAGCGTTTCTCACCGACAACTACAACCGCCGCCACGACTACCTCCGCATTTCCATTGCCGAGCGGTGCAACTTGCGGTGCCAGTATTGCATGCCTGAGGACGGCGTCGAGCTCACCCCCGAGGAAGACACTCTCAGCACCCCCGAGATTCTCCGGCTCGCAAGACTCTTTGTGTCGCAGGGCGTACGCAAGATCCGGCTCACGGGCGGAGAGCCCACCGTGCGCAAGGACGTGGTGGACTTGGTGGCACAACTCCACCAGATCGAGGGACTCGAGGAGATTGCCATCACGCTGAACGGCGTGGCGTTGCACCGCAAGCTCCCACAGTTGGCGGCAAACGGCTTGACCAAACTCAACCTCAGTCTTGACACGTTGGTGGAGGGCAAGTTTGTTCTCATCACACGGCGCAACGGGCTTCTGGCGGTGCTCCGGCTGTTGCACGCAGCGCTTGCCATCAACACCATCCAAGTGAAGCTCAACGTGGTGGTGATGAACAACGTGAACGAGGACGAGATTCTCACGTTTGTCGACTTGGCACGCCAGTACCCGCTCGAGGTGCGGTTCATCGAGTACATGCCCTTTGACGGCAACAAGTGGAGCCAGAACAAGATGTTTTCGTTCCAGCAAACCTACGACGTGATCCACGCACAGCACCCGGAGCTCGCACAGGTACCGCCTCGTCACGGCGACACAGCCAAGGTGTACGCCGTGCCTGGCTTCCGAGGCAACATTGGCTTCATCACCTCCATGACGGATGACTTTTGCGGCACGTGCACACGGCTCCGGCTCACCAGCGACGGCAACTTGAAGGTGTGTTTGTTTGGCAACGCCGAGGTGAGTCTACGGGACGCCATGCGGCGCGGGGCCAGCGACCACGATCTCCTACAGATCATCGGCAAGGCGGTCAAGAACAAGAAGGAAAAGCACGCCGGGTTGGGCGAGTTGGAGAAGATGCCCAACCGGCCCATGATCCTCATCGGAGGCTAGCACCGCTTTATTTATCACCCATGTATAGACAGTCCGCCACACGCCTCCAGCACACGCTTGCCCAGAGCCTCACCCACGTGCTGGCATCCGGGGAGGCCAACATGGTGGATGTGCTGCTCAAACAGATCACCAAACGGCACGCCACGGCCGTGGGCACACTCACCTTCTCGCACAAGCTCCCGCTCGAGCTTGTGCGTTCGAACGGCCTCAAGAAGGGCGACGTGCTCGCCTCGGCACGGATTGCCGGGATCATGGCCGCCAAGCGTACCAGCGAGCTTATTCCCTTGTGCCACCCCATCCCCCTTTCCCGGGTCCTGGTGGAGATCGAGGAGAGCGGGGACCAGCTGCTCGAGGTTCGGTGCCACGCGGTGTGCACGGGCCAGACAGGGGTGGAGATGGAGGCGCTCACCGGTGCCCTGGGGGCCTTGTTGACGGTCTACGACATGTGCAAGGCAGTGGACCGCCACATGGTGATTGGCGGGGTGCAAGTGGTGGAAAAGGCGGGCGGGAAGCATGACTTCAAGGTGCCAGCTGCTGGCCACAGCGAAGCATGAACACCGCCTACTTGGTGTTGCACTGGCAGTGGCAGCCTGGAACAGGACACACCATGTGCGTGGAGAACCACTCCTCGGCATGTCCCAGGTGCATGCCGTGGTTGCAGCTCAAGCAGTAACTGAGCCACTCTTTGAAGCGAAGCTGCTCCACCAGCTGCTGGCGGTCCCACACCAGCAGGTTCACCGGAATGGGCATGCCGAGCGACAACAAACACACAGCACACCGTGGGAGTGCTGCGCCGCAGTGCGGACACCGTCCGAGCTGGAGCCCGGTGGAGCCCGGCGTGCTCAAGGTGGTGGCTGACCGCAGCACTTGCTGGGCTGGCGGGAGCTGCCACGACCCGGGAAGCAGGTTGGGCACCAGCACCAGAGGCGACATGTGCACGGCAGGGCTGGCTCCACTGGGCGAACGGAACACGTTCTTGTTGCAGCGGATGCACTGGAGATACATCTGGCGCGGCATCACGGTGGAACGGGCCACGCCGTGGGCATCGCGCAGAAGCCGGGTGCGGGCCACGTCGAACTTGGCCCTTGCGTTGAACAAACTCCAGCTGTTGAGAAGCCGACGGTAGCAGTCCACCCACTGGTCCACCCGCTGGTCCTGGAAGTACTTGGGCAGGCCGAACAGAGCAAGCAAGCTGGCTGTCTGCACGTCCAGAGTGCGGTCCACATACAGCTGCAACAAGTCAGCACCCAGAGGTGTGATGCCCGTCACCACCAACCCTTCGAGCTCGCCCGTTTCGATCACTTGCTCCAGCATGCGCGTCAAGTACACGCCCAAGTCCTTGTCGGGGAGAAACCGGAGTGCCACCCCCAACCGCTCTCGCAACGGCAACAGCCGCTCGTCCAAAACGTCCCACCAGTCACTGTCAGCAATGTACGCAAAGATGGCCCGAAGGTACGGGTCCTTTAAATCCAGAGCCATCCGGCGACACTGTTCGCGCCAGCGGTTGTTTTCTGACTGCTGGCTGTAGGTAAAGTAGCCCGCCACAGCCGTCAGCATCACCCGCATCATCTCGTCGTTCAGCAGCCCAAGGATCTCGATCGCCCGGGCAATGTCTCCATGAAACACAGCAAGTCCTGCCGCCTGAGCGTGCCGTCGGCGGTCCACCAAGTTCTGCAACCGCTCGTCCAACTTGAGCTTGTCCATGTCCCAGCCAGCAACCTCAAGGCACAACCGCCGCTGAGCCTCCTTCTTTTTCGAGTAGTGGCCCAGCTGGCGCGCCAGCACCCACACAGGGAGGGCGTCTGACAGGGGGGCCACAATCTCGCGTGCTGCTGCGCCAAACGCACCGTCATCTAGCGCCAGCCGGCTGCGGTCGTACCGATCCTGGTTCTCCAACCCCAGCGCACCGTTCCAGATACCCAAAACGCCCTCGTAGCCCAAGTCAAGCCCATGGGCCCGCATGCGGCCCTTGTCGTTGGCCTGCTGTGCGTACAGCACCCACCGCCAGCAGTTGCGGAGCAGCAGCTTGTTGTTGGCCACGCCGTCAAGCTGGTCCACCAACTCCATGTTTGCCTCGGGATCCACACCATAGCCCATCACCGCCCGCTGCCGCATCACCAGACAAATGTCTCGGTCGAGGAGATCGTCCTCCGGGATGTACACGGGCGCGGGCAGAGGGTGCTGGGCCAACACGGGCTCGTGCTTGATAGAGGAGACGGTGGGCGCAGTGCCGTTGGTGGCGGTTTCTTTGTCGGTGTTGGTGTCGCTGGTGGTGTTGTCCTCCCCCTCGCTCTCGTCATCGCTCTTGTCTTCGAGCGTGGCAGCCGTGATGGAGGAGCGCTTGTCAGAGGCCGCACTGCCAATGGCGTTTGCCTTGGGAGAAACAAACCGCGAAAACACACCCGTGGGAGCCGTGACTGTGAACTCGTTGAACGCGTTGAACCGCACCAGGTCCGGCAGCTCCTGCACATCCATGGTGTAGAGGTTGCCCAGCTGGCGCATGCACAAGAAACGACACCGGGTAGGCACCTCCGGATCCACCATGTAGTCAAACAGCACAACCCGTTCAAAAGTGGCCTTGGCATCAAGCACGTACGTGACAAAAAGCAGGTCGCTCTGGTCGCCCTCGTCCCCCGCATCCAGCTGGGCTGCGTCGTTGGTGGTGCCGCCGGGCACCACTGCAAGGTTCCAGCGCCGAAGGTGGTCGCCGTTGAACACCGTGCTGAACTCGCCCGCGCGCACCAGCAGGTGGCGCAAACACGGCCGCCGGGCCAGCCGGATGTCCACCAACAACTTGTTGAACAGCAAGGCCGGAGCGGTGTTTTGAGGCGCGGTGTTGAGATATGCTGGCTGCAGCTCGCTGAGCAGCAACAGGCCCACCAGCGCGTCTAGCGGCCACGCCAACCGCCGGTGGTCCCACACACAGATGGTGCCGTCTTCGGCATACAGCGAGAAGTAGTGCGGGCGCCACGGGTCCACGGCGAGACCAAGCGTGGCCTGGGTCGCCACCTGGAAGGTCATTGCAGGGTCGGGCATGCGGATGTCGTACCCACGCAACAGTTTGTAGGTGCCACACACCAACAGCGTGGATGGAGGCACGTCATCAGAAGACGCATTGGCGGGGTGGAGGTAGGGATTGGGGTTGGCGTTGGTGAGTGGAGCGGGCGGGAAAAAACACACGCTGCGCACCTGTTCGTTGACGGCGTACTGGTACATGGGCTGCTGGATGTGGTCGTTGGAGCCGGTGCGAGAGTAGTGCTCCAAGTTCCACAACTGCAATCCGTAGTCCTGGCGGCTCTTGTCCGACCCCACGGCCAACAAGTGGTTTGAGCCAAAGGCAAGGCAGTTGACCAGGCGCTGTGGCTTGGTGCGGAGCTGCAACACCAGCAGCTCCTTGTCGCGGAGGTCAAACACGTACACCTGGTCAAAGGTGCCCACAGCCATGGTGCCGAACTGGGCGGGGTCGTAGGCAGAGCACTGGATGCGGTGGAACTCCAGGCGCCGCAGCACCTCGGCAAGCCCGCCGCGCGGCCCCAGCAACGGACTCAGCTGCGGTGGGTCGCCAGCATCGGGCGCAAGGTTGGTGTCGCCAAAGTGGGTCGGTTCGCCCAGGCGGTACAAGGCCACATCGGTGCCCAGCGGCGGGATGGCCACGTAGTGGTCGCACTCGTCAATGGTCCAGCCGAGAGCGCGGCAGATGGTGCCGGACATGTTGCTGCGGAGAGGTGTTGTCGGGTTGGGCGAGACGACAAGGCAAACAGATGAGATTACACGCTACAAAATTACTAGGTGTGGAAACAGGCGGTTCAGACCATGGGCATGGTGTACAGGCCACTCATGCCGGGGCGGTACCTGCGGATCGGCTCAATTGCCACCGGGAGCACCACCATGCCCAAGATCTGGAGCGAGGCGAGTGCCACCTGGTAGAGGTGAACCAACGCCACGTACGAGTCCATGTGGCGCGGTTCCAGCCGCTCGCCGAGCATGCGGCGGTACTGGTGGAGGTTGGCATCAAACGTGACAAGACAGAGGTTGTAGGCAATGAAAAGGAGGAGCGCCAGCTGTGAAAGAACCGTGAAGAGAACGCGCCGGGTGCCCAGCATGGGAGCGGTCTCGCGCTTCTCCAAGTCGCTGCCGGGGCTGCCAATGAGGAGCAATCTGATCAGAGCCGCCAACAAGGTGAGGCAGTGAGGAGACACCAACGCAAGGAGCGTGGGCACCGGGAGTGTCTGGGCAAGCGGCTCGCCCAGGTTGGTGTTGAACACGCCAATCAGCACGTACTCAAAGTGGCGGTACACGCCGATGGCGGCCGACGAGACAAGCACCATGCCACACGCTGCGTAGGAGGAGCGGCTCCACGGCACCCAGAGGGTGAAGGCAAGAATGGTGTGGAGGGGGGCTGTCACAAGGCGGGCGCCAAAGCCCCCGGTTCTGTGCGGGGCCACGAGCAAGTCCACGCACACAAGGAGGGGAAGGAGGGCTTGGGCAAGGCTGATCACCAGGCGGTTCTTGACGCCGCACGCAGCGTAGAACACAATCGCAAGTAGTGCGAGGGAGAGACCGCTGGAGATCATCGCGGAGGAGGAAGGGGGTGTAGGGAGAGCAAGTCTGCAGGTGGAGTGTGTGCGAACGGAAGGGTCTCGGAGGAGGCGGCAGGATGACAAATCTATACGAGCAGGTTTGTGCTGGGCTGGCAAGATGGGAGAAAAAAGCGGGTGCGGGAGGAGAGCGGGAGCGGGGCACCACGAGCAGCCGGTGGAGCTGGCCGGTGTCTTGGCAGTGCCACCCGGTCTCCTGGCCCTGGCACCACCCCCGCCTTTGCCACGTAGCTCCCACTAAACCTCTCAGGTCACCGTCCCCGGCAGCCCCGGACCGAAACTTGCCGGGCTGCAGGAATATGCACGCTGTTAGTAAACCAGCGCAAACGCCAAGACCAAGCTCAGCCATGGATGCCGGATTGCACACAGATAAGGTTTGTTAGTGACGTGCGCGCGCATTAACAGCCTGCAGCAGACCGGCTTTGGCGGCAGTTGGGCCGATGGGTTACGAGCGGCACACGAGCGGCAGGACACGGCTGCAGGACACAGACGGCAGGACACGGCTGCAGAGCACAGACGGCGCCGCCCAGCCAGTATAATACATTCGTCTATCCCTCCGTGTCGAGGTCACTCAAGTCGCTCGCGTCGCTCCGCTCGCCCCCCTGCGCCAGCCACAGCCGGAACGCCACGCGCGCGCCGTCCACCACCACTCCCGGCACCGCCAACACCAGGTCCCGCAGAAGCGTGTGCGTGGCAGCCGCGCCGTCGCCCTCTCCCGCCGCGCGCGCCGCCGCCACCGCCAACTCCAGCTCCAACTTGCGTGCTGCCGCAAAGCGACTGCCCAGCTCGAGCGCAAACCGCTTGAACACCCGCGTAGCCTGGTACGGCGTCGACTGCTGCTTCGTGAGTCGGTGCAGAAGGTAGCGGTACTCCTCCACAAACTGGTCCACCAGACCAAACTCATTGGCGTCGAACCGCGCTTGGAACTCCCGCCACAGATGCACCGGCGCATCCAGCGGCGCCCCTTCAAGCTCGCATTGCACAAGCACCCCCGTGGTGTCAATCTCCTGCAACCGTTCCATCAAGCTCCGCAACACATGTTTGAGCGGAAAGTACACCGTGTCCAACACCCTGTGCTGTTCTCCCAGCCGCTCCTCCAACACCTGCTGCCGCCGCACCACCACCAGCATCACCGCCTCCAACCGGTCTAGGTCCGGAAGCACCTCGCGTGTAAGGGCAAGCCGCAGTTCCACCTCTTCCTCGCGGATCCACCCGTACTGCTGCCGTGGGTAGTAGTCACTCCGGCGCACCAACGGGGCCCCGTTCCGGTACTCCCGCTTGAGAGTCCAGTACCGACACGCCTGTTCCGCAAGAAGCTGTGCGTCTTCCCGAGGAAACTCCAACTCCAACACCAAGAACAGCGCAAGCTGGTCGGCAAACCCTTGTGGAGCCATGGGAGCGCCGCCTGGGGTCTTCCACCGATACGGGTCTTCCGGTGCTTGTTCCGGCTTGTTGGCATGGCGCCGGCCTCCAAGCGCCACAGCACTGCCGGCATGGCGCCGGCCCCCCGCAGTGGCAGCAAAGTAGCGCCGTGTGCGCGAAATCCCCTCCTTGGGGTCGTAGCCCGACGCCAACCACTCACGCGGGCTGTGGCGGTCGCAGTAGCTTGTCAACAGCAGCTGGTCGCTACAGGCACCAGTAAACCCGCGCGCCATCTGCATGTAGAACAGCGCCCGCCGGGCACAGGTGACGTGGTACAGCGCAAAGCAGTTGCGGCTGCTGCACTGGATACACGCACCGTGCTTTTGCTTGCAGATGTAGCACTGGAGCCGCCACCGACCCCGCGGCACCACCTCCATGCCCTCGATCGGCTCCACATACACGGGGTTGGCAAAGTAGAGCTCGGGAATCCACACAGCACACACCACATGGCCCCACACCCCCGTGTCGGTTTGTTTGAACGCACCGGTGGTGCTGGGGCAGAAGGCACAGCGTATCACCCGCGCAGTGCCCAGAGAGTTGTAGAGCATGCACTTGCGACAGAGCCACTGGCCCTCGGGAATAAACGCCACGCCGTAGCACTCCTGGTGCACGGCAATGTTGCAGCCGTCGCAGAACACAATCGCGTTGGCATTGTCGCCCTCAAACCCACCGCACACGGCACAGCTCTGTTCCTCCTCCAAGACAAACCCAGTCCCGTCGTCGGAGCCATAGAGCTCCACGTTCACTGGCAGAGCGTATCCGCCGCTGGCCACTGCAGCCGGTGGCAACTGCCGCTCCAACAGGCTCCACGCGTTCTCCAACACAGTGATCATGGCCTCAAACACCTCGGGCATCAACACCGGTAGGGGTTCTGCAGGGGGTGCTGTGACGTTACCGTTGACGTTGCCGTTGCCGTTGCTGTTGCCGTTGCCGGGAACGGGAGTTCCGCGCCGGTGCAGCCCCACGTCTGCCGGCAACCGCAGCGCGCGCAGTCGGTTCAACTCCTCCATGAACTCAAAGTCCTGCTCGTCCATGTCGTACTCCACCCGGAATTGGCTCCAGTCGCCCACGCGGTGCGCCACAGGGTCCAACAGATCCTCGGCTCGGAGATACACCTCGTCCTTTGGCCGCGAGTGCCGCTTGGGGTCGATGAAGCCGTATCCACTGAGCCGTTTCCGAACGGCCGTCAGCAACGGCCGGAGCCGCTCGTGGTACACGGCTGGCTGGGAGCCGTGCTGCTGCGGCGCCGGGGAAAACTGCGGCTGCTTGAGGAGCGCCGCGTCCGGGTGGTGCAACGGCATCGCCTGCAGCGTGGGCATCGTGGGCGTTTGTTTTGGTACCGTCGCCACGGCCACCGGCAACAACTCGTCGGCGCGTAGGTCGGGGTAGAACTCGGTGTACTCGATTTCCTCGCGGAGCCGGGGGTCTGTGGGCGGTGGCGCGGTCCCCGGTGTTGCCCCCGGCACCGGTGTGGACAGCGCGGTGGAGCCGTCGTCTGGGCGTGGGTGTATGCGCGGGCGGCCCCGGCCTCGTTTCTTGGCCACCGGCGGCTCGTGTGGTGCTGGCGCAGACGACATTGCTGGACCCGCTCGCGTGGTGGAGCACCTGTGGAGCGGTGGGTCGAAACGCGCTGCACGCCCACACATGAATCTGGCGCTTCGGTGCAGGACAGGAGGGGAATCGTGTCCGTGACAGATGAGGCGCGGCTGGCGCCCACACACTCCCGCTGGCCACGAGCGTTGCTGTGCGGAGGCTGTTTATGGACGAGCTACGCGCACCACCACGCATCCTTCTTCCACTGCCCGACATCCGGGGGTGCAGCTCTGTGAGGGGGACTGGGCACGTGGCGCCGGAACAGCGGTCGTGTGCATCGACATCTGGCTATGCCCTCCGGGTGGAACCCCCGGTGGAGGGCGGGACAGACACGCCGCCTGGGGTTGTCACCTTCACCGTCACCTCGACTCCACTGTGGCTCCGGCGGTGGGGCGTGCCGTTTGTCCAGGCCATTGCTGCTCCTGTCTTCCTGGCGGTGTTTGCCTTTGCGGCGTGGCTCCTTGCCGTGTGGTACTCGGACCGGTATCTCAGTCCCAGCACCACTGCCTGGCTTGTGTCTACCGATGCTGCTGTTCTTCTTGACTGGTTCCACCCGGCATACCACGTGCGGTGGCGGCCACACGTGTACCACCGCTACCACCACATGTGGCGGACCGTGTGCCGGGGCAATGCGCTAGCGTGCGACGCCATCCCGCTAGCGGTTCTTGCAGCGGCGGTGTGCGGCGTGTATGCAGCGTGGCGGGGGGTGGCCGGCATCAAGCCCCGGGCGCAGGAACAGATGCTCGTGCTGCCAGACCTTGGCATCCAGCTCACCGACACGGCAGGCAAGGTGACGTTTATTCCACTGTGGCTTGTCATGGACCTTGTGATTCTCGAGTGCTTTAAGGGACTCGGGGTGATCTACACCTTGTGTGTGCTTGTGGAGGATCCCCAGAGCAGCACGCCGCGGATGGAGGTGGTGTTCCCGCACCTTCTTCCACGGCTAGCAACGCTCACAGAGGTGCGGAGGATGGGGCGTCAGTGCTTGAAGCAATCTAGGGGCCGGAACGTGCATTGAGATGTGAAGAGCGAGTGACGATGGGAGGACCCATGGGGACACCACGTACACGTGCGGCACGGAAACACTGGCCGCGCACCAAGTGGGGGCGGGCCGGCGAGATTACAGAGAGCGTGGAAGGGGAAGGCGGGGGAGAAAGAGGGCAGCAGGCCGGTGGCCGATGGAGGCTGGAGCAGCCTCATAGAATGACACAGCACGACGACTCCAGCTTTTCCTTGGCCAGCGACAACAAGCTGATGCGGGTGGCGTTTTCAAACACATCGTCCACCCCCTCGCCGGTCAACGCCAGCAGCTCGATGTAGCGGCGTGCGCCCATGTCGCTGGCGGTACGCTGGCCCTGTTCGGGCTGCACAAACCGCCGCGGGTCGTTGCCGTCGCGCGCGCGCGTGCGCAAGTCCAGTTTCAATCCCACGAGGATCACCGGCACCAGCGGACAGTACTGGGCCACCTCGGCCCCCCACCGCACGGCGGCGTTGCGCAACAGCTCGGGGTCGTTGATGGCAAAGCCAACCAAGATGACGTGCGCCTTGGAGTACAGAAGCGGCCGCAACCGCTGGTACTCCTCCTGGCCCGCCGTGTCCCAGAGGGTGAGCTGCACCGCCTTGCCGTCCACCCGGCAGTCGGTGACGTAGTTTTCAAACACCGTGGGGTGGTACTCCGTGGGGAACTCGCCAAGCGTGAACACGTACAAGAGCGAGGTCTTGCCACAGGCTCCGTCGCCCACTATCACGAGCTTGCGTTTGATGGTGTCCGACATGGGACTGGCGTGGGCTGGCGAGGGGCGTGTGGGGATTGCGCGGGGCGCCTTGCAGGGTTAAAATACAAAACGGCTGCACCCCAACAGGCAGAAACGGTGTTTTTACGCGATGCCCCCTCGGCCCGCCAGCCGGAATCGCCGCTATAAATAGACCCGGCGCTAAAAGCGCCAGCCACAGGGAGCACAGAAGGACCGCAGGGACGCGTGGAAACACAACTGCAGGACGCTCAGCCGCCGTTGTGCAGCGCCCCGTCCGCTGCATTGCAGGGCGTTTGAGGGTAAACTCGGAGGCCGTTTATGGTACACAATGGCGTGCAGACACGCCGTTCCGTCTAGCCACCTGCCAGCCCCATTATATCCCACCAATCATGAACCGTTGCCGTCGTTCCAGCCCGGGGGCCAGTCCCACTCGTTACGCACTCGTGGCGCTATCTGAGTGCGCGTCCGTGGGGGTGCAGAAGCCACACACACGCACACCCACCCGGACCAACTGGTCGCCCAACGCACCGCGGAGCGCCACCGACAACCCGGTGCGGTCCTCGACGTGCGCACGCCCGATCCACACGCGGGCCGCCACCATGAGCTCCTCAAGCACGCCCTCGCTGTCGTTCTGGAACACCTCGAGCGAGAGATGGGTGAGGAGGCGGTACACCGCGGCAAACAGGAAGAGTGTCATCTGCGGCCCGCTGGCCCGGAAGCGGAGGAAACGCACAAGCTCCTCCACCTGGTCCGGGTGTTTCGGGCCGTAGTGGCTCACGAGGGCTGCCACAAGCATCACGTACAGCTCCATCGGAACAGACTCGTGGGCGTTCAACGACCGCTGCACCAAGCCGCGGGCGTCGGCAACGTTCTCGAACGTGGGGTGAGACGCTGCGGTGAAGAGCCGGTACTGCGTGTGCACACGCAGCCCCTCCATCACCACCTGCGCAAACTGACGCTTGAGGTCCAGCACCAGCACGTCCACAAGCGTCAGCTCGTCGCCGCTCATGTTGTCGTCGTCGGTGACGTCGCTGTCGGTGGCGTCGCTGTCCGCATCGGAACCAACCGTGTGGTGGTCGCTGTCGCTGTCGACGATGCCTGCCTCCCGTTCGCGCTTGAGGTGGTGCGTGGTCTTTTGCAAGAACTCGGTGCAGTACTCCTTGAGCAACTGGTTGGCCACCAACAGCGGCACAAGCGTAAAGAGAGACTTGTTCACCTTGGAGTCGCCCATCACCTCGGGCATGTCCAGAACCCCCTCGCGGCGGTACACAATCGGCTCGTACAACTGCAGCACAAACAACCGCGCAAGGCACGGCCCGCTCACCAAGCCGTGGAGCTCCACATATTCGCTGGGCACCAGGAACTGCAGCTTCTGCAACGTGCGGTGGTCCAACAGCAGAAGGAAGCCAAGCCCCAACGGCCGAAGCCAAGGAAAGCGACACATCAACACCTCGCCGACAACGGCACTGACAAACACATTCTCAAACACAAGCCGGCTGGAAAAGGCAATCCAGAGGTAGTCCACAAAGAGAGCAAACCACAGGTACAGCAGACAGTCTTCACCAACAAGGCGCGCCTGCACCACCATTGCCATGTCCTTGGTCGGCGGCTCGCCCTCGTTGGCGTGCACCAACAGCTTGAGCATGTGGCTCCACCCGCGGGGCTTGTCGCCAGGGGCGCGGTCGTTCCGCAGCACCACCAGCGACACGGCAAGCGCAACCAACATGACCTTGAACACAGTCACCAACAGGCCAAGCGCCGGGTGCAGCAAGAGCGGGAATGCCAGGAGCCCGCGGAAGTCGCCGTCGCCGCCGGTGTACATGTTGCCGGCCATCATGGCCGCCATGCCGCCCATGACGATCTTTTCGGGCACTCCCATGCCCATGTTGTAGGTGACCGGGTACAGGGACACGGCGCCCGGGGGCGGCGCCTCGACGGCGGGCACGACGACCGCACTCTGGGGCTGGATGTATGGCTGCAGCAGCACGATCTGCGGGGCGCTGCCCAAGGCGGCGGTGTTGGGAGGATACTGGCCGGGGGCGTATTGGCTGGAGGCGGTCAACGGCGGGGGGGCAGCGAGGCCCAACATGCGCCGCAACTCGGCGTTCTCCAGCATCAAGCCTTCGTTCTTCTTCTCCAAGTGCTTGATGTACTCGGTGGCCTTGGTGAGCACGCTGGCCTTGTTGAGTTTGCTGGCGGGGGTCAAGCCGTCCAAGTCCACCATCAGCATGTCCAGCAGTCCCGAAACAATGCGGAGAGCCGGCACGGCGTCCCGCAAGGCGACAATCTTGGCGTTGATGTTGGTGCGGTACTTCTTCTCGATCATGTTGTGTGCCAGGCGGTCCTTCTTGCTGGGCTTGGCCACGCGGCTGCCAGAAGCAGCAGCCTTGGTGCCCTGCAGGCGCTTGCCAGCAAGCTCATAGCCGTCGGCGGAGCCAGCAGACGACACCAGCGTGCGGGCGGCCAGCACATTATCCTGTGACTGGGGCAGCGGCAAGGGAGGCGTGGTGACCTCGGGCTTGGGGAGCTCTTGCTTGAGCGGCAGCGCGCCCTGCTGGTAGGGGCCCGGCGCGACAAAGAACTCGCCGCCGGGGAACAGTTGCTGGTAGAGCTGGGCCGGCGGTGCGTTGTTGTATGGGGAGACGGCCTCGGAGGGCTGCGGCTGCAGGCGCGCGGGGGCCTCGTCGTCGCTCAACTGCTGGGCGATGGAGAACATGGGGTCGGCAGCGGAACCAAGGTCTTGGAACAGGTGGCTGTAGGAGTTGACGGTCTCGAGCAGCAGCTGGAAGGCTGGGTTGATGGGCTCGTTGTCAAACAGCACGGGCAGCACCAGCAGAAGACTAGTGGGGTTGGCGTCGATCAACTGATCGAGAAACGCACTTGCGTCTCCGAAGGGAAGCTGATCCAGATTCATGCCGCAGGGGTCTGCAGTTCGCTTGCGTCAGGTGGCACTAGGCTCAATAGTCAGCACACAAGTGGCGTGTTTTTGGCGTGTAGCACAATCAAAAGTCACGCACCGATGTTTCGGAGCAGGTGGACACGAACAGAATCACCTGATTATGGAGTCGGCTTGGGCGAAAGAAGCTGCCGCGGTGCGTGGGGTGAGCGCGGGACGGTTCAGCTCTGCGTTTGGCCACAGGAAAATCGCGTGATGGAGCGGGGGGAGTGGGTGGCTTTTTGCAGGAGCACGGGACCAGGAAACGCGCGGACGGGGCAGCCTTGTGCGCGGACGGGAGTATCGGGAGCAGAGAAGGAGGACGAGACCACGGGCTTGCTCGGTTCACACGGCACAAAAAAAACACTCGCAGCCAAGGGCAGAGGAAGCAGGGGGGACGTGATGCTAACGCCCGTGTTTCCTTTTAATATCTATTGGTCTCTCCGGGGTGGATTCAACCGCAAAGCCGCCACATGCGGGCGAACGAAGGGGCTGCGGCAACGTGCAGCCCGCGGGGACGCTGTACGCCGGGCGCCGGGGATACAGCAACCCGAATAGGCGTCCAAGGACACTCAATCGTTTCACAACGTGTGCGTACAGACGCAAGCGCGGGTGAGCCGCGGCGAGCTGCTGCACAGGCGGGCGGGTGGAGGCTGCTTCTGTGCGGGGAATGCCATGTTGGACTGCGCTCGGCCGCGTAGGGTTTCGGTTGGGGCGCACGCTGGATGGGGATGGACGCCGGGTGCCTCTTCCCGCCGCCCGCCCCCGCCCCTGCGTCCGCCCCC